>BQNB010016614.1:0-66200 GCA_026074375.1 Tanacetum coccineum | reverse complement strand
TAGTTTTAATAAGTCTAAATGTCGTTAATAAGCTCTTATGGGGCTATTAAGCTTACAATAAGCTCGGTGAGCTTATTGAAGCTTATTTCGAGCTTATTGGGCTTACGGGCCCAAAAGCTTAACCCGAATAGAACCTTAATGGTTTATTAGGTATTTTAGCTTATTTCCTATTCGATTCAACTTAGCTTAATCTGTTTTGTTTTCAGCTTATTGGAAATAAGCTAATGAGCATTGGTTAATGGGCTTTCGGGCCCATTGGTGATCCGAAAGGTTTTAAACCCAAATAGTTCGGCCCATTAAGGTCCAATAACGTTGTTGTAGTCCGTTTAAGCGATTAGAGGGTCGACTAGCTTATTTTGCTTATTCGATAAGCTAATAAGCCCGCTGTTGGGCCTATTGGGCTCGATAGGAGTCCGAATGAGTTTTAGAGGTTAGGGCTTGGCCCATTAACATTATTTGAGTCCATTAAGTCCTTTTTAACTTGTATAAGCTGCGTAAGTTTTTACCAATAAGCTGTTAAGAGCTTATCATGAGCTTATTGCTCATATTGGACTCGTAAATGGGCTAGTAAGCCCGTTTAGGGATTCGGTTGGGTTTCTAATAAGTAAAGGCCCTATAACTAAACATCATGAGCACTTCCAATCGAGATTAGGCTCGTGTGGCTTGTTAATAAGCCGTGGCTTATTAATAAGCTCTCGCTAGGCCTTGTTGGGCTCGTTAAAGGCTCGTTAGGGGTTCTAGCCTTTATGGTTGGGTTCGTTTAGGTCCGAAAGATTTATTAATGTGTTATATGGTCTTGTTAAATTTGTCTAGCACTAAAACAAACGCGTCTAGCATTTTCTAAGCGTGACCCGACTCATGCAAACGTTCGTTAAGATTAAACATGTGCTCCTACACCCTCACGTTGTAATTACCACATTAGTTTACGTGTAGTTATTTATGCATGGTACCACACAAGGTGGTTTTGTGACATGAAAGTGTGCGTGAACCATGCATGGGTCGAACCATGCATGTTTCACGTAACCTTGAGTTTTAAACTCGAATCATAAGCGAAACTAGGATCACTTAATGGAATACGAGTATGAAAGACAACGTAGAGGGCTTAGAATGACTTACAATAGTCCTTAGCTCTTGGTTTTGGATAGAGAGACAACCCGACACCCTTATACTTAATACGTGCGATACCCTAAGCCTTCAAAGCTCGTATTCCTAGTCTCTAGCTCGTGTGAGAGTCTTGACAACCTTATACGTGATCTTAAGGGTTTCCTTAAATCCTTAGTGACCAATGTGGGTCGAGTAGGGCTCGTTTACTTGTGAACCGAAGATATGGAGAGGAAAGAATGGTTCTTAGCTTTGAGAGAGAGTGTTAGGAGTTTAGAACTTTGTTAAGTGTAGTTGTGAGTGTGTATTTATAGGGAATGAGCTTAGTTAACTTTCCTAGTCCATATACACAAACCGAATCGTGTCCTAGAGGCGGTTTTTGAGGGGTTTAGTTAATCACACATGGTTTTTGTTAAACCACCATGAGTACATGTATTAATTAGCTAGGTGATGTACAAGATTATGTTTAGCTAGGAAATCTTATGGTTTTATGTGTTTGTGAGGATTAACCGCGGCATCAAGAGAGGAAAAGAGAGAAGTGGGTATTATCCCTTGGATAATTAACTAGTAGGAGACATTTAGGACATGTTTTAATGACTTAGGTGATGTACATGTGCCCTTAAGTATTATTAGGGAGATTTTGCTAGTAAATAAATCACCAAGGACAATTTTATGCAAGTTTACTTGCCCACATTCGGCCTTAAAGGAATATAAACACAAGACTTGATTAAATTTTTGTGTTTAGGCTCTTAAAGTGGGTATTGGTTTGAGTCTAGGTATGTCTAGGTATTTCCAAGGTGCGTCCAAATGTATTTTATCGTGAAACGTAACCTTTTCACGTGACCAATAAAAATAAAATACGCAAAGTACGTAATTATTCTCAAAATAACTATTCCTTACTTGGTTGATGTAAACCTTAATTTATTTGGTGACCGTTTACATTCATTGATTATTTCTAGTCTACGCGGTTTAGCTTTAAAAGTAAACACTAAAAGTAAACGCGTATCGGACTAAAATAAATAGTGATCATTAATATAGTCGTACAATGACACGAAAATGAGAAATGTTACAATTATGAGCGATGCAATGGTCTCGAACTTATTTTTCATAACCTTATACAATATCGTTTTACACAAAACCCGTCACAGTTTTGTTTACATGGAATTATATGTGAATCTAAGTATTACAAGTCTTGTATGGGCGGGACTTGTAATAGGAGGATTGATACGATAATTACTATGTTAACTCGTTCATAAAGACCTTCATCTTATTTACTATAACCGTGTACTCATCAACTATCTTGAACTCTATGTCAATTTCCCTGATTGTTTTACTCCCCGTCTCCGAAGACGAGTTTTAAACACTCGTCCCATGCTCATTAGAACAACTTCATTGTCATGTTATCCACCACCTTGAAGATTATGTGAGTATGCGTATTGCCTCAGAAATTATTAAGTAGGATGATTTATAATCTCTTTATTAAAAGGATTGGGATGCCTCTTCATTTTAATAAATAAATTGTAAATCACCGAACCATAAGTTTATCAATTCATTATTTACATAAATTGGGACGCTTCTTTATATAAATAATGAATTATCAATGAGTGGGCTTAATGGTATCCAATATGACACGAGTATGAACTTGAACCCGACAATCACTGGAATCCGTTAAAAAGGTCTAGAAACACAATCGTGCCTTACCACTCAGCAGAATCTTAAGGCCTTACTTGGAACTACCTTATCTCATTCTTAAGTTATTACTTTTGCCGTTATAAATCCTTACAATCATGAACTATTTGTGGAGCTAACAGACTTGTTACACTCTTGAGCTAATAGACTTGGTTCAATCTCGAACTAACAGACTGAGCATAAGCTATAACACCCCGTGTTTTAGGGTCATTGACGTCGTCAAGAAATTCACTATGTATTTTTAGTATTGTACGCGTTTGCTTTTAATCGTAATCGTTAAGTTAAATCGCGTAAGCTAAAAATAATCATTCAATGTAAACGGGCATCAAACAATTAAATGTTCACATCAATCAAGTGTTAAGTAATTATTTTGAGGATAATTATTAACATTGTTCATTTTATTTTATTGGTTACGTAAAGTGTGTACGTTTCGGGATAAAAATACGTTTAGGCATACCCGGAACCACCATAATTAATTTACGCTTCAACAAACGCTTATTTTTATTTTCAATGACCAAAGTTTATAAAACTTTACCTAATATATATGTATGGACGCCCCATATACAAGAAATAAATAAGCAAGACTTATCAAGTTGCAAGTATACATTTTATTAACAAGACTACACTTTACATATTAACTTATACTTTCATATTTCAAGTATTACTTTCTTTTTACCAAGATAAATGGCAAGTAAAATATCTAGTGAACACATTTCCACAAATCCATGGGATGATCTCAACTACTTGAGGACATAGAAACATATAAGGACATGTACATGGAAGAGTTAGTAAAGACTAAAGGCATGACTAGTGGTTTTGACCACTAGTCATCCTTAAAACCCTCATTCTTGCCCCATTTGAGCCATGTACCCCCCTCTCACTCTTGGTCTTTGGTCTTTGTTATATCACATGTACTAGCTCATTATATCATATATACTTGCACCTTTACAAGAGATAACATTCACACTTCACTTTACATATCAAAAATCAATTTTCTCTCCCTTTTGGCTCCTTTAACCCACGGCATTCCACAAACACACACCAAACCCATACAAAATTTTAATTGTAACATTTACACACATCCCTACATCATTCCTAAGATGTCTTAAAGTGTTTAGAAGGATTGGTTTAAGCATTTTCAAGGTTTAAGCAAGGAAAAGCAAGATTAGGGTTTCTAGTTGGATTAGGGTTTTGAAAGTTTGCAAGCTTGGGTTTAAAGTCTAAACAAGGGTTTAGCACATATTTCTCATCATCATTGTTCATCATAAGGTTATCTAAAAGCCTTTATCTTTTCATTTCATGAGTTTTTATGCATATGTTAGTTCTTTATAGCAAAATCACCATTAGGACACTTTTGAACATGTAAAATGGATTTTTACTTGTTATCATTGATTTGTACACTTATACACATGTTATATGAGTGATATTATGAGGTTATAAATGGATACATAAGTGTTTTACAATCTTGGTTAAGCTTAAAAAGTGTTAATGCAAGATTAGGGTTTTTAAGGTTTCTTAATATGTTACAAGTAAAAGTATTGCAAATGACTTATTAATCTTGTTTATGGACTTTTGTTTATGTTATATGAATACTAAAATAAGGTTATAATGGAAGTATAACTCTTGTACACACTTGGTTAATGTATAAAAAGTTCATATGTAAACTTGTTAAATTAGGGTTTCTTTAATAAGTTTTGATTAAAAGTGAGATTAAGACCTTGTTAACTTGGACAAATGGACAAACTATGGACTTATGGACTTTATTATATATATGACTTATGATATAAAGTGAGGTGGAAGACTTGTGGTAAATTTACAAAGGTAAAAAGTACATAAAACAAGCCTTATATAAAAGTATACATATAGAACATAAAGGGGCTGTTTGGATTTCGAATTTCAAACAGTGAGTTTGATGTTTTATAAAGATAATACACCTCACGACGATTCCAAAAAGATAAGAAACTCGAAAAACGGATTAATAACGAAAAAGATACGCTAATTACGAGTTATACGTTAATTAAACGGGTTTATAAAATAACTTTTATAAAAATTATACAAAACAGAAAGTTTGATGTTTTTAACAGATTATACACATTTCTAGGATTCCAAAATGATAAGAATCATAATTTTTGTGCGTGTGGTTTTTCAATACACCAAGTGCGTTGGTTTTGAAATCACACCAAAAGGTGCTGTCGTTTTTTTTTCATAAACACCAACTAGGTCGTTGGTTTTTTGGATTTTGCACCAAGGGCGCTTGATTATTCTTATCACCACAAGGGTGCTTTGGTTGCTTAATCCTGAAAAGGGGGTGTTTTTTGGGTAGTCAACCCACATAAGTCGTTAGGTTGTTACGACACCAAGAGGGTGGTTCGGTTTGCAAAAAAACCATAAGGGGGCCTTTGGGTTAACTGGAACACCATAAGGGTGCGTTTGGGTTAACTGAAACACCATAAGGGTGCGTTTGGGTTAACAAGAACATCCGTAAGATCTTGGGTGATGCAAACAAACCGTATGGAGTGTTTGGGTGACAAGCAGAAAACCGTATAAGGAGTGTTTGGGTGAGCAGAAAACCATTAGGGGAGTGTTTGGGTGAGCAGAAAACCGTAAGGGGAGTGTGTGGGTGAGCAGAAAAAGCCTTTAGGGCGTGTTTGATTTATAATAATTGATTAATAAAATTATTACGAGATTTATAAATTATAAAATAGATCTAATGGTGGTTTTAATGGTTAAATAAATGTTTCATTAATGATTTTCGTGGTTTGGTTTGGGCGTTTAAACACACCCATTAGTGGTGTGTAGTTTGCTTAAGGTTTATTATTTGTTGGTCTCGTCTAGACATATATTGAAACACGGGTATTTTGCAACACGGATTGATTGAAAAGTGAAAAACATTGAGTTTTGAAAAAAATAGGAAACATCTTATAAATGAATAGAGCATGCCGAAAATTATTTAAATTTCTATACTTAGAAATGTTCACTATAATTTCTATTATTTTAGAAACCCGATAAAAGGACGAAGTATATAGTCTTAAGATCATTAACTTGTAATTAACCAAACGAACAAACAAAAATATACTTTTACAAGTGAGATAACCATTTTAGCTAAAAACCCGTCAAGGAAACAATATTCTAAATTATAAAATATTATTTTATTATTTCTGACTAGAAGACAAAATCATAAATTTTGTAAAAGCTTTAAAAACATTGTTTACATAATTCGTAATTTTAAAACGTGTGTTTACATTTATGCCAGAACTCTTTATTAATTTAATTGGTGATTTCCGAACACGTGTCGAATTATATTGTTTTAATTATTTTTCTCACGTTTCTTATATAATATATGCAAGGTATTATATACTTTTATTTTATTTTCATATATAATACGCGTCGCGTATTATATACACTTCGAATTATTCTTTTGATTGTTGGTCTTTGTTATATAATTCACGATATGAATTATATACTTGTTCATTTTTCATATGTAATATATACGGAATATATTACATACTTTGCGTTTTATTTTATTTAACCAACCACCAAACTATTACAACTTGAAATCTAAATCTTTTATCGACGTGTCGCGTTGATGTGACTATCCATCGGAAAATCCAAATACATTATCCTAGGCTAGTGGGTCATAGCCGTTAAGATAAACCGCAACTTCCGGGTCGAGCCGTTCCGGTTTTTGTTTGTGTTGTGCTTAATATGTGCATTTCTGCTAATTGTTCCACATCATCGAGGTGAGTTTATAGCCCCACGTTTGACTTGTTTTCCATATATTTTTGAGGTGAGAACATGCTTGTTTACAAATGCATTTACATGGTTGATTACAAATTGGTTTACATACTCATTTATATATCTCGCGATGAGATACAATACTCAATTACTTATTTAGGTACGAAACATATTGCTTGCTTTTACATGGATACAATTACTTTTGAAATGATTACGGATTAACTTAAGCGGATTGAACTGATAACAACATTACTTCCCGGGTGTTCTTGGAGGGGACACCTGCAAGGGGTACATTACTGCCCGGGTGTTCTTTAAGGGGACACCTGCAAAGGGGTACATATTCTTTCCATAAATTCCCGGGTGTTCTTGGAGGGTACACCTGCGATGGGTACATATTAGTGCACCGGTTTCATGAACTTAGAGTAATCGTAATCATTGTTTTATACACACATGAATATTTGCGTTGTCTTGAATAAAGTGGCAATACATACTTTGAACAAAGGTGGTCCAACTATACATACGTTTTGGTAACTATTTGGGGATTTAAATGGCCATGCATACTTTACAAAACTTTGGTTTAACATTTATACTTAAACAAACCTATGAATTCACCAACTTTATGTTGACCCTTTTAAGCATGTTTTTCTCAGGTGAATTAGATGCTTGGCTTACTTGATGTGCACTGGAGTATAAATTTGACAAGATTTCATTCATGGATTTCTACTTACATACAAATGATCAAATCTCGTTGGGTTGTTTTCAAGCTTTTCATTGTGATGCAATTATGGGACAAATTTAACAAGAGTTCGAGAAAGTCTATTGATTAGACATCTAATACGCCGTATTATTCTAGACCTATACGACGTATACAAGACTTTGACGAAATAAAAGACCATTGCCTGACTTTGAAGAATACGCCGTATCCACATCAACGATACGCCGTATATAATACTTTGGTCAACGAACAAAGACAAACTAGTTTTACATCAATACGCCATATCCATCAAGAAGATACGGCGTATCCGTGCCTACACTTCACAGATAACCACGTAGGATTAAAGACTCAATACGCCGTATCCAGGAGACATCAATACGCCGTATTCACAATATAGTAATAAATTATTCTGGAAGATATCAAATGTAGTCCTTACTCCAATAAATCCCCAATACGCTGTATCCCACATTGCTCGATACGGCGTATCGACGATTTCCTACTGCTATAAAATTGATGATTTTCGAAACTCAGTTTTAGGTATGCAAGTGAATCCCTAAACCACCAAGTCGACCAAGAGACGATCAGAAGAGCATAGAAGGTCAGAAAAGAGCCTCAAGATCATAGGAAAACTCTTGTAATCTTCGTGCAACCGAATACGCGTTCGATTAAGGTTTCTTTATTTTAATCATTCATATATCAAACCGTGTGTATTTTTACAATGACTATCGGCTGATACCTTTAGGTATCAGCCATGTTTATGAAGTTAATATTTGTTTGTTTATATTGATTGCATAATTATAGTTGATGGTTTGATTATTATCAACTTATACATGTTTACTACGTGCTTTAAGTAAATGCGACCTATCATTCAATTTGGGACTATCCGACATATTTAATTGGCTGCAACTATCGTGTTGTTTGGGCATTTGGCTAAGAGTCCGGATAGCTCTCCATATTTGCAATTTTTATAAGCTAGAATTATAGGCTCACAAATATTGACCTATCCGTGCCTTTAGTAGAGTGAAGCTTAGTTGAAGCCATAAGGGTTTTTTTGACCTTGGAGCAACGTACGTTTATTCAATTGGTAAGGACTCGAAACAATAGACTACTAGTATAATAAAGAGCCTTAAGCATAAGTTGGTATAGTCTCCCAGGACTAGGGTTTAATAAGAGCACCATTATTAATCTCCTAAGATAAGATTTAATAACAACAAAATGATGCTTTTATGCGATAGCGTCTAATTGTATCGAATTTTAGCGTGTCTAGGTCATAGGAAGAAGTTACCACGCCTAAGTCTAGGAATGAATATGTCCCTTCGAGTAACATTCATTGCACGTTTTAACAAAACCTCCTGCTTTTTTCAGTTTATTCATGGTTTGATACTTTCCTTATATTAGTTCTCGACCCTTCTCTATGGTTTGTTTGTTGTCCTTCTTGATGTTGGGTTTATTTTGCTTTACTGTATCAAAGACCTTGAGTAATACACAAAACCGTGCTAGTCTCTCAGACTGAAACCCCCTATCATTAATTTAGGTTTAACTTAGGTTTAAATCAGATTAATTTAGTACTAACATAGATAACTAAAATCTGATAGAAGAGGTAATTAACCGCTCTCGCTCTCCAGTGAATCGACAAAAACCTACTTACCAACAAAACTACATCTTGATCGGGTACACTGCCCGTTAAAGTGTTGTTTTTAGGTATAGTCGGCATAAAATAAATAGTAAAACTTGATATATAAAATACCTACTCACAACGACACAATCAAGTTTTTGGTGCCGCTGCTGGGGAGTAAAGTTGTTTAATTCTTATTTTATTAGTATTTGTTTAGTTTATTTTTTGGCTTAGATTAAATTTGCATATTTTATGTGTTTGTTTGGTGTGTTTGAATGTGCATTGTATATTTGCATATTGTGTGTTGTGGTGCAGTGTTTACAGTTCGCCGTAACCTTTTGAGTCGAATGCTCAATACGGCGTATTCATCTTCGTGGATACGACTTATAATTTTTTTTCAAACCAATACAACGTATTGGACTCTATCATCAATACGGCTTATTCAGTTCACTGAATCCACGTAATTAAAGTTATTTACAGTGTTCTTTCTAGCGAATTTTATTACGGCAAAATGGAACTACCCCAACATTACTATGGAGCAGTATATCAGGCTTGAGGAAGAAAAAGCTCGTAGGCATGGTAAGGTGTATAACTGGAAAACTTCTACGTATGGTAAGATCTGGGATAATGAAGACGTTCACGACCTCGGATTTGTTGAAACTGAATTCCAAGCTATAGTCTTTAACGACACGTTAACATCTGAAACAGCACTCTCGTGTGAGCCTACGGTAAGTTCTCTTAACAACGATGAAATCGACTTTAGAATATCGTTTGACGAATTCGACAATGAAGATTGCATGGTAATTTTTGACAAAAAGTCATTTTCATTCAAAAATACGAAGGTCAACCAGTTTTAAAAAACGGATTTGGAAAATGATAATGATATAGTCAATATACCTTTGCTTCCATCATCCGATCCTACAGTCGGTTATTTTGATGATTTAGACTACTTTAAAGATTTTGAGAAAGAATTTCCAGCCATTATTTACAATGATGCTCAAACATCTAAATTAGATTTCTTAACTGGACCCACTGTAAGTCCTCAACATATCGATGAATTTAATTTGAAAGATGAAACATCATTGTCCAAATGTGATGAAAAAGAACAAAACGTTTTATACTTTAATGATCTATTTCCTTTTAACGTAATTTATCCTGATGATTCAAAATCGGATAAGGACAATGATGATGATAAAATTGATTTTAAACAATCTTCGGGGGTAATGTAATAAATACCGATGATGGTGCCTATGCACAAAGGTCAAATAAGCTTTTGGAAACAAGTCATGATACATCTAATACATTTTTCAAAACTGAAACTTTTATCAAAGAATTAAATGTTAATATCATGACTTGGAAATATCTTAACAAAGGGATGTCATTCATTTTTATAATCAAGAATTTGTATGTGCCATTTGGCATCCCGTTCGACCCCAAATTGTTTTATAAGGATGAGATTAAATTGGGGTAAGTCTAACTTAAAGACTTTTCTGTAAAGAAAAGTACTTGCCGGGAGACAACCCGGAATGTATTTTCAATTTTTATCGAGTCTGTCTTCCTAGATTTTCTATACGGCGTATCTAAACCCCATGGATACGGCGTATTGACCTTCTGGACGTTATCCAGTCTTTATTTTTAGCACAGTCAATACGACGTATTCGTTAATTGAATACAGCGTATTCCACACAGGTATCAATACGGCGTTGTACAGTCTTTAGGTTTTATTTTGAGTCTAACCAACGAATACACGAAGATAAAATTGCATTTGTTTTCTGAGAATTTATACAGGACATCGTGAAAGGAAATCGACGAATATTGGTGGAGAATCTGGAAATCTTGAAGTGTTGGAGTCTTGAAAACTCAAGGCGGCTGTTCAACACAAATTCTTGCTCAATAAACTCAACATGGAGAATCTACCGAGAAAATATCAGCGGAGTTTCTCATTCTACTAATTCTTTTTAATTCCCCTGTATTATATGTTTTTTATCTATACATACGAGACTGTTTGTATAATTCTAGTGGGGGGATGGAATTAGAATGTATACTTGTCCTATTTTTCAACGACGAAAAAGCTTAAATATGCTCAAATTTAAAAATCTTCAAAGCAACTTTTTCTGAAATTCATGTTACATAACCCCACTACAATAACCCTTGTTTTAAATATAATGAGATTAGCCTAATCCATTTCCATAGTTTCCTAACTTCCATAAAATATGAGTGTGCCGGTGATTAGTAAACTTAGAACTGTGCTTAGTTATATCTATTTCGAGACCGCAGTGATAAGTAACTAGGGATTTAGGGATGGAGTAACTTGTTTAAATTGGATTTTTAGGATTACAACCCAAAGTTGCCTTTACATTGTTGCTTTATTAACTAACTACACTGGTAGTTAACCCCGTATAAAAACACTTTGTTTACTCTCAATTTTAAGATTAAGATACCCCTAGACCGACCTAAGCCAATCCTTTTAGAATTTCACCAATTATTTGTTCGCCTACACCTTACATACCGTTAACCTACCCTGGGGGGGGGGGGGGGGGGGGGGGGGGGGGGGGGGGGGGGGGTTGGGGGGGGGGGGGGGGGGGGGGGGGGGGGGGGGTTTTTAGATTAAAGTTTATTTAACATTGCTAGTTGCTTAATAGTTAAAGTTTGTATGTCCCGATCCTTGTGTCATTTTCTATTTTTTTGTGTGGTTGGAAATTTGCACCATTGCAAAATGAAATGTATATTATAGTCATAACTCATTGATTTTACTTACCGTCATAATTAATGGTGTATCCATAAACGAAGGAACTATAGAAGGAATTATCCGGAAGTTATTATGAGCGTGAAGATGGTGAAACACACCGAGAGTTGAACGATAGTGTTATAAGGCAAAATAAATCGAAAAAAGGAAAAATTAGCAACAAAATAAAAGATAGAAAGTAAGTTTTAAGATAATCGTTTCGCAACTACCGAAGGAATTACACGAAGGATCGATTATTCATTGAAACGCAACAAA
The DNA here is from genome assembly GCA_026074375.1 of Tanacetum coccineum. Lineage (NCBI taxonomy): Eukaryota > Viridiplantae > Streptophyta > Magnoliopsida > Asterales > Asteraceae > Tanacetum > Tanacetum coccineum. The sequence continues at coordinate 54,344 of BQNB010016614.1, read as the reverse complement.
AATCAACGATGTAAAGTATTATACAAAGTGGGAAGATATATCGCCACTTACCGTGTAGAGTATGTAAGTATGAGATGATTGGGAAAGGGACCGTTTTGGGACGGCTAACTTAGGTTGTTGTTTTTGATCGATGATTCATGACATATGAAATAGTTGTGTCCGTTATATAGTAACAGTCGGAAACAGTATCTTGCAACTTGTATCTTAGTCTAATCTATTTGTTTCTTTGTTTTTTATTTTAACAACAATTAATTTCCCTTTCAGAATCATTAACCATGAGTTTTACGCAAATGAGGATGTGATCGAGCATGCATGTCTATTCCGTCGTTACGGCCATGTATGCATGTCTCAGCTGCCTTGTTTTGTTTTATTACTATTGGTGAAAGTTAGAAGATCCTACCCCTATATATCTCTACTTTTCCTCCCACTCTTTAGCATATCTGAGGTGGAGTAGAGCAGGTCCCACAAGTGTCCTATCCCTTCGTTAACGGGTGTGTATTGTGGTCTTGTCGCCTCCTAAGAATATTTAATCGATAAGAGATTAGTTAAGAGTAATCAACCCTAGCCATTCGTCATTGACAAAACCATATCTACCTATATAAACTTGTTACTCCTTAGCTTTAGGCGTGGGAATGTAGGTATCATTGCCAAAGCTTAATGATAAGAATACTCCGGCACAGACCGAGCAATTAAGCAAAATAGTTACATGTTACCACATAGATTAGTTGAGTGATTGTTTGAATATTTTTATCTCCTATTCGTGAGTGTTTGTGGTTGTGTACTTTGTAAATGATCAAATAAATGCTTAACGAATATATCCTTAGGGATATCATTTGTATAGACTTCTAAAGGCTTCTTGAGACAAGGTAGGATTCAAGTGGGGGATATTTGAGACATCAAATAACGCTATTTTATAGCATCATATGTTTTGGCATGTAATTAACCCATTTTATATGATTATTGCAAAGAAATTTTACTTAATCATTTGTATTTGAGAATTGCAGTAATTATGGAGTACTTAGTGAAGTTATGCTAAAAGGCACGCATTTTGGAGCATAAACAAAGAGTTTGACAAAGTCTACTGATCTGACAGCCAATAAACCGTATTATTCCAGACCTATACTACGTATCCAAGACTTTGACAAATTAAAGACCATTGCTTGACTTTGAAGAATACGCCGTATCACATCATCATACGCCGTATATAATACTTTATCAATAAAGAAAAACTAACTAGTTTTACGTCAATACGTCGTATCCATCAAGAAGATACGCGTATTCATGCCTACACTTCACAGATAACCACATAGGATTGAAGACTCAATACGTCATATCCAGGAGACATTAATACGCCGCATTCACAATATAGTAATAAAATATTCTAGAAGAATATCCAAACGTGGGTCCTTACGTAAGAAATCCCGCAATACCCGTACCCACATTGCTCGATATGGCGTATCGATGATTTCCAGACACATAAATAGATGAACCAAACTCAGTTTTAGGTATGCAAGTGAATCCTTAAACCACCAAGTCGACCAAGAGACAATCAGAAGAGCATAGAAGGTCAGAAAAGAGCCTCAAGATCATAGGAAAACTCTTGTAATCTTCGCGTAACTGAATACGCGTTCGATTAAGGTTTCTTTATTTTAATCGTTCATATATCAAACCGTGTGTATTTTTACAATGACTATAGGCTGATACCTTTAGGTATCAGCCATGTTTATGAAGATTTAATATTTGGTTTGTTTATATTGATTGCTTAATTTATCGTTGATTGTTTGATTATGTTTATCATCTTATACTTGTTTACATTCTTAAGTATAAGACCTATCATTCAACTGGGTCTAGTCCTACATATTTAATGGCTGCAACTTCGGTGTTGTTTGGGTATTGGCTAAGAGTCCGGGATAGCTCTCCATATTGCAATTTATATATCTAGAATCATAGGATCACAAATATTGACCTATCCTTGCCTTTAGTATAGTGAGCTTAGTTGAGCCATAAGGTGACCTTGGTATCAACGAGTACGTTCTTATTCTATTGGTAAGGACTCGGACAATAGACTACTAGTATATAAAGAGCCGTTAAACAGTAAGTTGATAAAGTCTCCATGAGCTAGGGTTTAATAAGAGCACCATTATTAATCTCCTAAGATAGATTATAATCAACATAATGATGCTTTATGAGGATGCGTCTAATTGTAACAGAATAAGCATGTCTAGGTCTTAGGAAGAAGTACCACCTAAGTCTAGAATTGATATGCCCTTCGAGATAAGACAATCATTGCACTATTAAACAAACCTGCGTTTTATCGGATTATTCATGGCTGATATGTTTTCCTTACATTAGTTCTTGACCGCTTATCTATCGTTTGTTTGTCTTCTTGTGTGTGTTTATTGCTTTACTTGTCATCAAAACCTTAGGTTAGATATACAAAACCGTGCTGCTCTCGACTGAAATCCCCTTATCATAGTTTAGGTTTAACTTAAGGTTTAAATTTAGATTAAGTTAGACTAAACATGATAACTAAATACTAATAAATTAGGAATTAACGCTCTCGCTCTCAGTGATCGACACCTCTCTTACCAACTAAGCTACATGCTTTAAACGAGTACACGCCGATAAAGTGTTGTTTTTTAGGGTATAGTCAACATAAAATTATTAGTAAAACTTGATACATAAATACCTACTCACACAACGATACATCTATGAAAAACAAATGTATTGTACTAATCATGACACTACTCCTCAGATTGCTTCTCCTAGATCCGTTGCCTGTCACACTTGTGATGATCTGTGTAAGTATTTCCTAGGTCATGAACGGATTACACGAACCCACCGTCTATTTAATATTCCGTTAGGGCACACACAAGTAAGGTAGCATGAAGACTATTACATGGCCCTTAATAGTATATTAAATGCATGTGAAATAACTTAAGAGGGATCAACCATATTAGGGGTAAGGTAGTATGAAGACTGTTACCGATGGTATCCTTTCTACACTACTTGCGTTTCCCTAGACATATCAACAGTGATACAGACAAAAGCTGGTTTTCTAAAGCCTAACGCGCACATTCATCAACAAGAAGCAACATCAAAAGGATCTACAACCTAAGTTTCATGCAATCATAGATAAATACAAAGGAGGGTTTAGCCTCGCATGTTATAAAGAAAGCAAGAAGATAAATCAATCAAACAACACATAGACATATTGAATGATTAATGATAAATAACCTTACTTGATTAAAACATGGATTCAAGGTAGTACAATAGGGTTTTGAGGCCCTAAAAATGACCTATAAAGCTGCTAGAATGACTAGGGTTCGTCTCCCTAGGTTTATACAAAGTTACACACTTAAAACCCTAAAAATGGATTTATATTTATAGAGATATCGATGCGACGACGTCGCTTAGAAATCCTGACGCCGTCGCCACGTAGATGATTCTAGATCCTCTTTAAGTCGGCCACGTCCTGACGTCGTCGCAAAATTCCTGACGCCGTCACTATATAGATCACGACGGCGTTTGCTTTCTCGGTAAAAAGTTCGTTTATGTTCGTTTATTTATTAAATGAACGAACATGAACATTATTATACGTTCGTTTAGTTAAATGAATGAACACGAACAAAAGTCACGTCCGTTCATTTATGTTCATGAACGTCTAATTATGCGTTCATTAACGTTCGTTTATGTTCGTATATCACATCTTTTAATTGTATACTTTTAAAATTGATATGTTCAAATAAAACAACACTTATAAAACAAAATATTAGGCATAATTAGATAAATTTATGTTTTTTTCTATGTTCATTTATGTTCGTTTAAGGTTCGTTTAGTTTCTTAATGAACGAACATAGACAAACATGAACAACTCATTTTCTTAATAAACGAACATGAACAAGAAAATTCGTTCGTTTAAGCGTTCGCGTTCGTTTATTTGTCCGGTTAAAATTAAATGAACGAACATGAACAAGGCTCCGTTCATGTTCGTCCGGTTCGTTTACAGCCTTAAGCACCTCACATAAGTGTTTGGGATTCTCTCTTTCTCTCGGGTGTATAATAAATTATAACATAATGGGGAAACGGAAAATCAACACTCATTACCTATCATAGCATATAAATTACCATAGGCTTGGTAAAGGATCAAACCTCCACCGCTAGGCGCAAGCATTATTCATTACTATCTAAGAGGTCTTTTAAAGGGTTGTGGGGTGTAGGTGTAAGATAACATATAATGGAAATGGAAATGGATGGGATACATTTGGGTGGCTTTGGGTGAATTTGGAGTGGAAGGGTTAGCTAATTATTTATACGAATACACGTTGGTTTGGTTGCTAAGCCAAGACTCGGACGAAGATATACAAACTCTACACAACTCTACATCAATCTCTTTCTTTTTCTTTTCTTGACTCTAATATAAACATAAACATAAGCAAATGGCAGCCCGTACATTTTTTTTTACTTTTTTTTATATATAATTTTTTTGTACAATTTTGCCCTGCCATTGCTTAAACATATAATACATCATAGGGGTTTATAGATACACCCTTACACTTGAACTTTTACATACTCGATTATTTACAATCTAACTAATGACCCGATTTGAGATGGATCAACATAACATGGAGCTTATTGAGCTCTATTGGGGGTAATAAATTACTTCTTCCCTAATTCTTCATAAGATGAATACTACCATGAATCCCAATCGTCCCAAAACTGTATTTACAAGGATAAGGACTTAGCAACCGTGTACTCAAATAATTAACTTGGGTTAAAACAATAATGTACTAAAAGCGAGTACATACAAGGTAGGCTAAGGCAATTTGGGTGTAACGATTGGTTTAAGGGTTAACAATGCTCTTCATTAATAGTCCGGCTTAACCAGAAAATTACAAGAACCGTGAAAAAGGATAGGCTCGGAGGGTTGTACTAGGGGTATCCTGCACTAAAAATGAGTGCATGGCAAGGGTGTGGGATAGTTATATAGTCGATGTGACCATAATAACAATTACATGTTTAAAACATGGGTTAATCCTAGTGCCTCTTATCTAGCAAATCCTAATACTTACTATGCGGTCTCGGGATGCATCACAAAAACAAGTTCTAGAATTTAATATACTACCGGTACACTCATATAATTTAATACCGATATCAATGCTCCAGAAAAGGCGACAAAACCACATATACACATCCGTAACGACGGAATAGACACACATGATTGCTCACTCCTTAACTCGAGAAAGCTAAAGGTATAAACTATCTTGGGTATCAATAATGGATACCCGAATTCCTAAAGATCTAAAGGCGAACCTCACATTTTTGGGGTGGAATTCTGAGGGTTTTTGTGCTAGTCATATATATTCCTATCCATGAGACGCTATTAATACTCGGTTTTCATCGGTATGTGACATAAAAAAAATTGGGTCAAAATTACTTTTTTATGCTATGTTTCGATATATTACCCATCATTTCAAAGACAAAGCAAATGGCAAATGAAGGAATAGTTTCTAAGGCTTATTTCTCCCCTACACTTAAGTTGAACATTGTCCCCAATGTTCTATAGAAGTACCCGTAAAAACAAATAAAGGGAAAAGAAAACAAGTAAAAGAAACTAGTACTCCCCTGGTTTGCTCAATAATGGAGAAGAAACATGCGATAACTGGTTAAATCGTCCTCCAAGAATCATCCAATGAAACTTCCTAAGAACTTCCAAGCTTCTTCTCATCAAATATAACCTGTAATCAAAGACAAAGACAACTACACCAAGCATAAAATCGGCGGGATAGATACATATACAACAAAAGTTTAGGGTTTTGACTCTACGAAAGCAGTAAAGATAGGATGAGAGTAATGATATAATCATAGATTTTCTGCAGGTTTACAAAAGAATTACAGATTTTAAATATTGCACATTTATTTTTCAGAAATACTTGAAATTTTCGAATTTTTACATAGCTGGAGACGCGACGCCGTCAGGATAAATCCTGACGCCGTCTCCAGCGTCTATGAAAATTTCTTTTTCGTTTTTAATGAGAAATTTCCTACATGCAATTTTTATAAGTCAAAACTGAAAAAAGCACTGCATAAAAACCTGGAATTAGTCATTACAATCATATGACTCAAATTTAACGCGAAATAATCTAAACAATTTATTTTAAATGTTTGAATTGGATTCTTAAAAACCGGATATTTCCCCTACATTTATTTTGTTGCAAAATACCTTTGATTGCAAATAAGACGAAGTTACAAACAAACAAAACATGATCACAACTAATTCAAACATAATAAAACAAATAATAAAGAATTAAAACACAAGACACTCCTAATATGCAGGAAAGTAAATATTGGGTTGCCTCCCAAAAAGCGCTTTTCTTTATTTACAACTCTTGTAGCTAGACTCAAAGTCACACGTCCTTACGTGACTTCTCCTTCATCATCTAAAGTCATATCTTCATCTCTGTTGGTGTCCAATACTCTCTTTTGATATGGTTTCACCCGTTGTTTATTTATGATGGATTCGTTCCCATCTTCATCGTATAGCTCAATGGCGCCATTTTTCATGTTCTTGCATACCGAAAATGGCCTGTACCATCTTGACTTTAGTTTCCTGGGGAACAACCTTAAACGTGAGTTAAAAAGAAGTACCTTATCGCCTCTTTCGTAGTTAGTCAGTGCTTTTATATGTTTATCGTGCCATCTTTTTATTCTTTCCTTATAGGAGATGGATGATTCGTAAGCATCGAGTCTCATTTTGTCCAGCTCATTAATCTGTAAGAATCGATTTGCCCCAGCTTTCATAAGGTCTAAGGTGTAGTTCTTAATGACCCAGTAGGCCTTGTGCTCTAATTTGACAGGAAGATAGCATGCATTGTCGTAGATTATTCTAAATGGGGTTGTTCTTAAGGTGGTTTTAAACGCTATCCGGAATGCCCATAATGCATCATCTAATTTGTAGGACCAATCTTTCCTGTTGTTCCCGGTGGTTTTATCAAGGATACGTTTTATTTCCCGGTTTGTGTTTTCGACCTGCCCGTTTGTCTGAGGGTGATACGCGATCAAGAATCGGTGAACCACTCCATACCTTTTCATTTCTTTCTCCATTTGGTAGTTGCATAAATGAGTACCCCTATCTCTAATAAGGGCTTTTGGTATTCTAAATCGTGGGAAGAGTCTCCTAAGGAAGTTTACTACGTTCTGAGCATCATTGGTGGGAAAAGGCTTGAGCCTCGACCCACTTTGATACGTAGTCGATAGCTACCAGGATGTATTTTTTCCATTTGATAAGGGAAAAGGTCCCATAAAGTCTATTCTCCAGACATCAAATATTTTGCAGACTTGGATGTATTTTTGAGGTGTTTCATCCCTTGAGGAGATGTTTCCTGTTCGTTGACATGCATCGCAAACTTGGACCAACTTACGTGCATCGCGGAATATATGTGGTCAATAGAATTCGGATTCGAAGACCTTTCTCGCAGTAGTGACGATGCCATGATGTCCTCCAGATGGTCTGCTGTGACATTGTCGAAGGATTTGTGCCGCCTTATCTCCGGCCACGCACCGCCTTATCTCCGGCCACGCACCTTCGTATGATTCGGTCAGCACACTGTTTGGATAAGAATGGCTTATCCCAAAAGTAATGCCTCAAATCGCTAAAGTACTTTTGCTTCTCTTGACAGGTGGATTGGAAGGGTAGTACTCGTCTAGCTAGATAGTTAGCATAGTCAGCATACCATGGTTCGTTGTTCTTGTTAGAAATTACCATTAACCGCTCTTCAGGGAATAAGTCCCTTATTTCAGCCTTGGTTAGCTTTCCAAGATCGGGGTTTTCAAGTCGGGAGAGATGATCAGCTACTAGATTTTCGGCACCTTTATTATCATGGATCTTGATATCGATTTCTTGAAGTACCAGGATACATCGAATCAGTCGTGGTTTTACGTCTTGTTTAGTGAAGAGGTATTGTAGGGCCGAGTGATCTGTGAAACGACAGTCTTAGACAAGACCAAGTATTTATGGAACTTATCGAATGCGAAGACGATAGCCAAAAGCTCCTTTTCGGTAGTTGTGTAATTATCTTGAGCCTCGTTCATCGTTTTGTTGGCATAGTGTATGGATTTGAAGTGTTTGGCGATTCTCTGTCCTAGCACTGCCCGACAGCATAATCACTTGCGTCGTACATGACTTTGAATGGTAATGACCAATCCGGCTTGGTCATGATTGGTTCTTACGTTAGTTCACATTTTAACTTATTGAATGCTTGGATGCACTCTGCGGAGAAATTAAATGGGGTGTCTTTAACCAGGAGCTGGGTCATTGGGCGTGTGATTTTTGAGAAATCCTTTATGAATCTTCTATAGAACCCAGCATGTCCTAGGAAGCTTCGGATGGATCTCACATTCGCGGGGTATGGTAGTTTGGAGATTGCTTTGATATTTTCTTTGTCGACCTTAATTCCTAAACCTAAGACCTTATGGCCGAGGACGATCCCTTCTTTTACCATGAAATGGAACTTTTCCCAGTTTAATACAAGGTTAGTTTCCTTGCACCTTTTTAGCATTTTTCCAAGGTTTTTTAGGCAGTGGTCGAAAGAGTTACCAAAGACAGAGAAATCGTCCATGAATACCTCCTTGCTATCTTCGATATGCTCATGAAATATGGCCGTCATGCAGCTGAAAGGTTGCTGGGGCATTACATAATCTGAAGGGCATTCGTTTATATGCGAAGGTTCCGTAAGGGCAGGTAAATGTGGTTTTTTCCTGATCTTCAGGGGCGATAGGGATTTGAAAGTATCCTGAAAACTCGTCTAGAAAGTAGTAGTACTCATGCCCAGCTAGACGTTCTAAATCTGATCGATAAACGAAAGTGAAAAGTGATCCTTCCAGGTCGCGTTATTCAATTTCTGATAGTCAATACACACGCGTCATCCAGTGACCGTCCTTTGTGGGATGAGCTTGTGTTAGGATTAATGTTTTCTTAACTTAGTACCTACAGTACAAATAGTTAGTACTGACAGTTATACTTAGTACCGACAGTACAAAGTATTAAGTACTGTTAGTTAGTTAGTACCGTTAGTAGATAGTTAGTTAGTACCGTTGAGAAGATATTTAAAAGATATTTATGAGATATTTTAGAAAAAGATATGTAAGCCATTTAGGGTTATCCTTAGCATATAAAAGGATCACCTTTGGCATAGTTACAAAAGAGACGATAATCATATACAATATCATAGTTAGCAATCTGTAATCCTCAAGAACACATTAATAAAGCTGTTATTCAGTTGTTAATTGTTCTTCTTAGTACTTGTGTTAAGATTCCGCATTAACACATAGTATTCATAGTCATTGTTTCTACGTAGTCATTTGTATTTATACATCCTGACTATCATCCTTTATAGGCTGCAAAGATCCATTCAGTTTTTAAGGACCTACAGCTTGTCCTTCTCATTCTTTACTACGGTCATTCCTCCCTTTTTTGGGACAACCTGGATAGGACTCACCCAAAGGCTGTCGGAGATGAGGTAGATTAATCCTGCGTCAAGGAGCTTTATGACTTCCTTTTTTACTACCTCCTTGATGTTTGGTTTTACTCATCTTTGAGGTTGGACACTTGGTTTAAACTCGTCTTCCATGAGAATTTTGTAAGTGCAGAAAGAGGAATCGATCCCTTTTATATTCGCAATACTACAGGCGATTGCTCCTTTATGATTCTTAAGAACCTCGAGAAGCCTGGATTTTTCGATGATGGATAACGCGGATGAGATGACCACTGGGAGTTGGTTATTTTCCTGGAGGAAAGCGTACTCAAGGTGTTCGGGTAATTCCTTCAGTTCAAGTTTGGGTGGTTCGATACTTGATGGTTTTAATCTATTCTTCGGGGCCTTCCATTCAAGTGGCTCTGTCGGCTCTGTCTCAAGGTAGAAGGAATATGCATGCACTTTTGTTAGAATCTTCCTCTTCTTCTTCTTTAGCCTATTTTCCGTCATGACTTACTGTGTCGACCAATGTTCTTGGATCATCTTAGCGGTGTGGTCGGCGCAGTATAGGTAATCATCGCGTGAGTGTTTGGATTTCATGGATTTCCCAATATTGAAGGTAACAGTTTCACTTCCGACTCTTAGACTCAATTTTCCTTCGTGAACGTCAATTACAGCTCTTGCCATGGCGAGGAAGGGTCGTCCCTAAATGATTGGGACTAGCTCGTCTTTGTCCATTTCCAAAACTACGAAGCAACTGGGAAGATGAACTTGCTTACTTTTACCAATAGATTCTCGCAGACCACGATGGGGTATTTAATAGATTGATCGGCCAGCTGAATACGCATTTTAGTTGGTTTAAGTTTAGAAATCCCTAATCGTCGAAAGAGAAAGTGTGGCATGAGATTTATACTTGCTCCTAAATCAGCTAAGGCATTCTTGACTGCCAGGGGTTCGATAAGACTTGGCAGCGTGAAGCTTCTTGGGTCCCCTTCTTTTTGGAGCAGACTCCTTTGGTTGATAGCAGAACATTCCTCACTTAGTTTGATCAAGGAGGCTGCTTTTTAAAGTTTTTCCTTATGTGAAAGGAGATCTTTCAAAAACTTTGCTCCCTTTGGCATTTAGATCATGGCTTCAAGGAACGGCATGTTGATGTGGATCTGTTTGAAGATTGAGAGGAGCCGCTCATCCTCGTCATCCTTCATCTGCATCTTTAATCTAGACAAAATGGGCAGATTGGACGACTTGGAGGGTTAGTAAAAGATGGATGGCCGAGGGGCAGGTTCTTGTATGATGCTTGGTTCTGCGTCCTCAGGCCCTTCTTTTTCGGTTGCCCCCTTAGTGTGGTTGGCAGATGTTGATTGCGATGGAGCTGGGAAAGGTAGGTCTTAAGTGCTAACCCCTGATCTGGTTGTTATGGCAAAAGTTGGCGCTTCAAGTTTAGGAGTTTCGCTTTTCCTGATCATGGAGAGGATTTGGGAGAATTCTTCATGCAATTCCTTACGGTGCTGGTCAAGCATTTCTCCTATACCTTTGGTGCGGGACTTCTTTTCGAGTATAAAGTTAGCAAGCTCGTCTTCAAAACCTACTTCTAATAGTCCATTCGGGGCCATCTTCTCCTTTTTCTTTACGTTTGTTGTTCCCCCATGGTGGGGTATCATCATTCTGATAGAACCTCAGAAGGGAAGGATCATTATAGATGTCTCCCCCGGATAGGCATACATGTTCGGCCGGGTCGTTCTGTTTGCATTCATCAGCCTCGTGGGATCTTCCGCAGTAGTCGCAAATTAGGTAGGGTTTTTTAAACCCAAACTTTTGAGCAGGTGTTTTGAGGTAGGAAATTTGGTTGCAAGCCCTTTTCAGACGTCCCTTGAATGTAGGTTGCATTGCCTCTGAAATGGAAGAGACGTTCATGGGTGGTGACAGGTCGTCTCATAAATCGTCTTGGTCTTGGACATACTCTTCAATTCGATTCCACCCCTCTTCTTCGGTAAGAGAGTTGAAGCGGAATTGAGCGAATTGATTGAGTTTCCTACGGTTATCCCGAGATATGCTGTCGTGGAAGATTTGTACCAGAAGCCATTTCTGTATCCCGTGATGGCGAACCTGTTTGAATAAGTCCTGGAAACAGATCCAGGCGCTTTTGATGGGTTCGTCATCCCCTTGTTTGAATCGAATGATTAAATCTCTAAGGGACGAGGTACATCCTACCACAAAGAAGTGGTTAAGGAATCATGATACGAGCTGATCCTATGTCGTGATTTGAGTGGGAGGTATTATGTCAAGCCCGTCTGCCGCTTTTCCTTTGAGGGAGAAATAGAAGAAGCGTAGCCTAGATGTATCCCTTGTGGCTCCGTCATCTTGTATGTTATCGACGATACTTAAGTAGTAATTAACATGACGGAGGGGGTCCTCATTTCTCAATCCTTGGAATGTGCATGTTTTTTGAATTAACCAGATGTCGCGTGAGTCTACGATTCTTCCTGTTTGTTTGGTTGGAAGGGTGATTGGGTTTTGGAAACCAGAGGGATTAGGGTGAGAATGTTCATGTAGGGTTTTGGGAGGCATTGGCGGGTTGGCTCCAGTGTTGTTGGAGGAGGATGCTTCAGCATCAAAGAGGTTTCTTCTGGCTATAGCAAGAGATTCGTTCTGCTATAGACGTCAGGCGGCTCTCTTAAGCCTTTGGAATTCTCTTTCAGGTTCGTCAAGGGGTTTGGTTAACCTTTTAACAGTGCTACATGTCATGGTGATAGATTTGCAAAACAGATAACACGAAGAAAAGATAGACTACAAGAAAGCTAATATGTGGAAATTAAGGTCTCACTTGAAAGGATTCAAGCGAGTAGAACTAAGTTAAACAATGATCGAAACCAGACTATTCCCCGGCAGCGGTGCTAAAAACTTGATGTGGGTCTCATAAGACTTCAATAAGAAGTTTTACAACTCCCTAGGCAGAGTACCTAATCGATGTAGTAGTAGTATAGGCAAGACTCGGGGGTTGTTATCGTTATCTTGGGGAATAGGTTAGGAAGGCTTGATCACAATCTAACATAATACTTGGGGTTGAGAACAGATTATTTTTGTATTTTTATATTTATAGGAGAGTAGGTAAATCTATGGATTGAGAGGTTGGTTTGATAAACTTAATAATTAAACTAATATCTGATCTAATCTACAGGTGATAACTTTATGATAATTAAATGTATTTACTTAATCATGCATTACTTATCAGATTTTTTCTCCTAATCATGTTGCCTTGTCACACTTGTGATGTAATGTGTAAGTATTTCCTAAGTTATGAACAAATTACACAAATCCGTCATCTATTTAATATTTTGTTAAGGCAAAGCACAAGTAAGGTAGTACGAAGACTATTACAAGGCCCCTAAGAGTATATTAAATGCGTGTGAAATACCTTAAGAGGGGTTAACCACATAAGGGGAAAGGTAGTATGAAGACCGTTACCCTATGGTATCCTTTCTACGCACTCGCGTTTCCCTAGATGTGTCTACAGCGATACAGACAAAAGCTGGTTTTCTAAGGCCTAACGCGCACATTCATCAACAAGAAGAAACAGTAAAAGGATCTAAAATCTGACTTTTATGTAATCATATGCAAATACAAAGGAGGGTTTAGCCTCGCATGTTATAAAGGAAGCAAGAAGATAAATTAATCACGCAACACATAGACATATTGAATGATTAATGATAAATAATCTTACTTGAATTAAAACATGGATCCAAAGTAGTACAATAGGGTTTTGAGGCCCTAGATACGACATATGAAGCTGCTACAAGGACTAGGGTTCGTCTTTCTAAGTTATACAAAGTTATCCCAAAAGTTACATACCAAAACCTTAAAATCGGTTTTGTATATATAGGCATATCGACACGACGGTGTCGCTTGATGCTTCTCACGCCGTCGCCACGTAGATGGTTCTAGATCCACTTTAAGTCGGCTACATTGTGACGCTGTCGCCAATATCCATACACCGTCACCAAATAGATTACGACGGCGTTGCTTTATGCTTGTGACGCCGTCTCCACGCTCTGAGAACAATATTCTTGGTGAATCTTGATGTAAGTCCGTAATCTCATCCGTTTCTTCTCCAAATGTGCCCAAGTCACGTGTATTTCCTCCAAATGCCATCCAAGTGCTAAAAACCTAAAAACAAATGATTAAGCACATAATATGGGCATATTTGTATGATTTAAGAGGTTAAATGACCCCGAAATAATGTATAAAATGACACCTCATCATTCTCCTTTGGCTTTCTACACTCACTAGCGAAGTGGCCTTCTCTTCCGCAATTATAGCATGCTCCTTTTTTCTTTGAGGTTTCACCACCTTTGTCCTTAAAGTTATTACCACAGCCTTTACCAAACCTATTGGCCCCATTGCCAAATCGATTTTCACGCCCGAATCGATTACCCTTGCAAAAAAACTTACGAATGTTCCTAAGCAATAAATTAAATGCTTCGGCTTCTTCTTCATCTAATTCTTCATCACTTCCATCTTGACTATCACTATCGTCACTAGTTTGCTCCCTAGTGACTTTAGCCTTAAGAGCTAATGACTTCACCTTTTCTTTTGTAGTCTTGGAAGCTACACCATTATTATCCAAGACCATTTCATATACCTTAAGGTTCCTAATTAGCTCGTGAAGAGGAAGAGTGGCCAATTCTTTAGCTTCTTTAATGGCCGTCACCTTGGCTCTCAATTTCAATGGAAGAGCGCAAAGAAACTTTCTAACATGATTCTTGCTAGAATAGTCCGGATCTAGTGATTTGAGACTAGTTGTGATAGCATTGAATCGTGTGAGGCCGCTATCAATAGTTTCTTCATTATAGATTGAGAACTTATCGTATTCTTGAGTGAGAAGATCAATCTTGCAATTCTTGACTTGTGAATTGCCTTGGTGAGTGACGATTAGTGTATGCCAAACCTCCTTGGTGGTTTTATACATAAAAACTCATTCATAATCTTTATGCGGTAGGGCGTTGTAAAGAGTCATCTTGGCTTTATTTTTCTTGCCAAGTTGCTTTTATTGCTCATCCTTAAGAAGCTCGTATGACGTTTCCTTCATTAACTTTGTTTCTTCGTCTTTAACTTCAAAGTAAAAATCGTCGTTGTGGATGACTTGCCATAAGTCAATATCTTTGGACTTTACGTAAGTCTCAAAGCAGGCTTTCCAAAAGCAAAATCCATTTGGTTCTTGCAAAGGTGGTCTTTGCATAGAACACCCCTCGACGTAGTTCTCTTGAGCCATGGATCTTTACTCAACTTTTTCAAAATTTGAAGTTAGGATTTTAAATTTTTTGAAAAAGAAGTTTTCAACTTAAGACGACTTCTCGGGAAGGTTTTAACGCTTAAAAACTTAAGTAAGTTGCTCTGATACCAATTGTAGAACCATAGAGGGGGGTGAATATGGGTTTCTTGACTTCTTCGAAGTTTATAAAACTTCAAGTCTTGAAAGAGCCGAGTTGTGTATTATACTACTTTGCAATGAGAACAATAAGTAGATATAGATGAGAAGAGAGGAGAAAAGAGATGAAGAGACACCACGATATATACTGGTTCGGGAAGGAGAGTTTAGTCCTTCTTTATGTCTAGTTGCGAATCCACGACACCGATACTATTCATAGTATAATCCTTATGGTGGACTACAAACCGTATTAAAATTTAACTCCACTGACTTTTAACAAAGTTCGGCGCTCACACAGAAGAGTTACTACCTTTGGTATTCCGCCCTCAGAATCCACCCCTAAGAACCCGTGATTTGACTTAACCTATAAACTCTAAAAGCCTTCCTTTTGGAAGCTTTTCAAAACCCCAACTAGATCCTTAATGATCTAGGCTTGGTCCCTGATGACATCAAATAACGTTAATTTATTATATCATTTATCCTATCTATTTTGCCCACTTTTATATAATTATTGCATTATTTGTTACTTAATTGCTTTAAAGTTGATAAATGCAGTAATTCAGGAGTGCTTTGTGAAGATAAGCTAAAAGGCGCATAATTTAGAGCTAAAACGATGACATTTGAAGATTGCTGAATTTTCACCAATACGCCGTATCCAACTAAAGAGATACGATGTATCAGTGCCAAGAATTCACAAGAAAACGCGTTTGACCAATTTCCAATATGGCGTATTCACTCTGTCTACATACGCCATATCCATTAAGATAACCATTCAAAGATATAGTAAATCAAGTAAATTGGGAATGATATCAATGATTTATTACGAACGTAGCACGCACTCCAAGGAATCCAGCCCAATACGCCGTATCGACCTTCCTGGATATGGCGTATCGAGTCTTTTTTAGACACTATAAATAGAAGACTCAAAAACGAGTTTTCAGTGTGCAATATCATATTCTTTATACCATACCCATTAAAGACGAATTTTAGAAGAGAAGACCAGCCACCAAGGTCAAGCATTGATCACGAATCCATAGAAGATATCGTGTAATTTTTACTCTCTTAATCGTTCAATTTTAATTGTTTGATTACGCTTGTATAATTACAATGGTTGTGGGCTAATACCCTCGGGTATTAGCCATCTTAATGAAAGTTCAATGTTTGGTTTGTTTTAAAATCGATTTCTTAATTTATCATTGATTGTTTAATTATGTTTATCACCTCATACTTGTTTATGTGTTTGAATATGCGACCTATCATTCAACTGGATCTAGTGATACGGACCAAGTAATCTAGATACCGGGATAGCTCTCCATATCGTGTTTCATATTACTGGACCAATAGGATCACAAATAACGTTCTGTCTTTGTCTTTGAATTATGAGCTTAGTTGGACCGGTAGGTGACCCGTTTATGTTTCAGCAATCATGCTCTTAATTAACTGATAAAGATTTGAATAGTGGACTACCAGTATATAAAACACCGTCAAACAATAAGTGGGTAAAGTCCCGTTGGGCTAGGGTTTTAACAGGATCACCACTGCTTTAATTCTCTAAGATAGATTATAATTAAACTAAAGGATGCTTTATGCGGATGCGTTAATTGTGACAGGATTAATCGTGTCTAGGTCTTAGGATGATGTCCCGCCTAAGTCTTAAGAATGATATGCCGCTTCGAGATAAGTAAATCATTGCACTAAAACAAACAAACCAACATTGAACTGGATTTAATATGGCTAATACAGTTTTCTATCATTTGGCTTGTACCGCTTTTCTATCTTCTAATTTTCTTCTTTTGTGTTTATTGTGTATTGAATTGATATTTGTTTCCACCAAACCTGTGCCAGTCTCTCAGGCTGAAAACCCCCATATCATTAGACAACGTACATAGCATAGGTTTAACCAGTAAATAGACTAATTAAAATACTGATAGAATATAGGATTAATGTTCCACTCTTAGTGTTCGACACCCTACTTACCGCGAACTCCATCTTGACCGGGTACACTGCTCGTTAAAGTGTTGTTTTAGGTTTGTCGGCTAAATATAAATTTAAAACTTGATAATCAAATAATTGACCCTACACGACAGCACATCAATCCGCATAAAGCATTCTTATTCTAACAAGTAAAGGGGGATTTTCAGCTTGAGAGACTGGCACGGGTTTGGTGGTGACTACAATTGTAATACCCCCAAATTGGGTCGCAGCGGAATAAGGGTCCGGGGCGTGTTACTTCTCAGATCACTAGCACAAGATATATATTGACACGACCAATTTTAAAAGCAGTTTTAAACTAAATTAATTGGATTTAACAAATGTTTACAATAGCTAGACGCTTCACTAGTTTACTTGTTATTATTACAAGATTTCCAGCCCATAAACAGAATATACAAAATGTAATGCGACTAAATCTTTATTCAGAACATCCAAAACATAACCACCCCAATGTATCCCTTTGCACCCGTGCCTAAATGATCTCCTGGATAAAACATTGCATTTAAAAAATCAACATAAAGTTGGTGGAATTTTATAGGTTTTTGTAATGTATATGCAGGACCGCAAGACTTTCCCCGTGATAATGCAACAGATGCAGACATCACAAAATGTAATTACGTTTTCCTAAGCTCATGACACCGAAGCTCGACATAAATGAATACAATATATAAATATTGCCTACATTGCCCGTGATCGATGTTCAACCCGTAAATCCAAATCCGACATGATATACGTTCATTTCCAGTGATAGTAGTCCCGAACGGGGAGGTCAATCCCAAATAGATCTATCTATAACTCATTCGTGCCCACATGTCCAGTATTGACTGTTCATGATTCATGGCACTTAGTGCGGTTTCGATACTTAGGCAAAACTAATCTATGATAAAATGTACAATGAGTCAATTTGTAAATAAAACATGCATATGTTTCTCATCCCAAAAACTTTGTAATCAATAATTGTAAAAACAGGGGCTTGAACTCACCTTTTGTGTAAGTAATTTGATAATAAAATATCCAATATAAAAACGCGTCTCGCTAACGACTCCGGAATGCCACCTATTAATATAGGTTGATATCAGTATTCAAGTCGGTTGTCTAAACAAACTTCCATATATCATCACTATATAGTTATCATCGTACTATCGTTCGGGCTATCATAATTTAAGAGGTCATGACATGACGTACGAGGAGCTAGGACACTTTAAATCGTAAATCCAACAGCTCGTCAATACGCCATCCGAAGAGGCCTCATTATGAAATTCCCTAGTAATATAGCACTTTGATAACTAATAACATATATATATATATAGCGTATATCCACCATCTAATCGTTTAAGTGAAATCGTATTTATAAAGTAAAAACGTGTATTAATTACGCCTTTAGCAAAAATGACATAACTTTGTCGTTTTAAGTCCGTTTCTCGCGTTTCTTACGCCCACGCTTTCGTATTAAGACGAGTGATCATAATATTGCATTTTTAAGTTTCCGAGATTCTGTTGTGAATAGTGTTTTTACTGTTCATTACAGATTATAACTTATTAACGCAAACCGTTTGTTAATGTCGTATCTTATTCGTTATAGCTCCGTTTTTAGCGATTCTTTTGAACACGTTCTCGTAATTGAAAGTTTTATCATATTATTGATGTTTACAAAGTATAAGTTTCTGCCATGAATAGTAACTTTTTATAAAATTTGTTTTATAAAGTATTTAGCGTCGTAAACTCGTAACTAGCGTATCTTCTTCGTTATAAATCCGATTTTCGAGTTTCTTATCATTTTGGAATCCTTATGAGATGTACTATATTTATTTAAACTAATAGGGCTGTACAAAATTGAACCAATACAGAAAGTTTGAAGTTTGTGATTTAAAATGTTTGTAGCTTGAATTTTTGTTACCAGTAGCTTCAACACCTTTGTAACAACTTCTTTTCAACACTTTATATATTATGTCATACATATATTAGGTCCATTAGGTCTTGTTTTTGTCAAGAGTTGTCCATGAGACAAGATTAACATTGTTATTTAACACCATTTTCAACTTTGTAACTTATTAAGTTAACATTAAAACCCTAATTTGTTCATATACATGTTAATACTTAACCAACATGTTAAAACACTTATACATTCCTTTTAACATCATATTAGCATCCATATAACATGTAGATAAGTTCACAAAACATTGATCATAAGTAAAAATCCCTTTCACATATTCAAAAGTATCCTAAATGGTGTTTAGCTAAATAGAGCATATGAACACATACAATCTTAGTTATGAAATAATTAAGCTTTTAAATAACCTTGTGTGGATGAGTAGAAGCAACAATAACAATCACACCCTTGTGATTTAAACCCTTAGCTAGTAAATATAAGATGAAACCCTAATTTCTTCCAAGTAAACCCTAGCTTCCTTTTCTTGCTTCCTTTCTTGGTAATGGCTAACCAAGCCTTGAAACCTTCTTAGAATACCTTATATATGATATGAGAATGCTTGTATGATGATAGAAAATCAAGCAATGGATTGCTTAAACTAATGATTTTGAGCCGTGGGTTAGCAAGAGAGACAAAGAGATTGATTTTGTGATTTTCTTGTAAAGAAATGTCTTGTGTGAGTTTTCTATGACCCTTGCATGCCTATTTATACTACTTGGTAGATATTATGAGATATTATGGTGTCTAGTTGAAGCAAAAGGGGGGAAAATAAAACCATGAAGGGGGCATGGATTTAGAAGACTTAGGAGGGAAGGTTGGAGTTACTCTTGGATATGACTTGGTAGTCATGGTTTCAGTGGATGCAGTTGCATGTATGAAGTATATTTGTTGAAGCTTCTTGGTCTTATTCTTAGGCTTAGTATACATACATATACACGTTCATATGCTAGGAGGGGGATTAGAAAATATCTTTGATCTTTATTTGGTGTATAAATGTATTATTTGAGGATAAATGTAGTATAGATTAAATACAATTTATACATGTAACATTGCTAGGGTTTTGATTTGGAATTCCTTCAATAAGAATATGTAATAAAGTGATAAAATAACTTGAAGTTTTAAATAAAACTTTAAAGTATTGGTACAAATTTTAGGTATTTGATGAAAGCGTAGATAAGTTAACGTATTTACAGGAAGCCTAAACATACTTTTATCGTTGAAAACGTAACCACTTAACGTAACACAATAAAAAATTAAAATGTTGCAATGTTAATTAATTATCCTTTAATAATCATATAACACTTTCTTGATTGTAAACATTTAAAGTTTATGCCTCCGTTTACATTGAATAGATCATTTTTAGTTTACGCGATTTCACTTAACGGTTACGATTTAAAGCAAACGCGTAAAACCCTAAAAATAAATAGTGGATTACATAATGTCGTACAATGACCTAAAACACAAGGTGTTATAGTCTTCCCCCATTAAGTGAGCCTTGTCCTCAAGGCTTATGACACGGTACTTGATGATGGTGCGATCTTGGTGAAGAGGTGTGGATATTTCTTCCTGAATTGATCTTCACGTTCCCACGTAAACTCAAGGCCCCGCCTAGAGTTCCATCGAACCTTGACAATTGGGACTCGGCTTCGCCTCAATTGTTTGACTTCGCGATCCATGATTTTACAGGCTCTTCAACAAAATGAAGCTTGTCATCCACTTAGAGTCCTTCTACGGAACGACTAATCGGATCGTTCAGAATAAACATATCTTCAAGGTTGGGACACATGAAACGTATTGTAGACCTGCTCAGCTCTTGCGGAAGCTCAAGTGTAAACCGGATCCTAACCTTTTTCAACATTTGGAAAGGTCGACATATCTGGGGTTTAACTTCCCCCGTTTGCCAAAACGTGCGACCCCTTTCCAAGGCGAAACTTTAAGCATAACTTTATCTCCAACTTGAAACTCCATTGGTTTACGCTTTAAATCAGCGTAGCTCTTTTGTCGATCAGCGGTTTGAATCCTTTGTTTAATCTGGATGATCCTCTCCGTGTTTCTTTGCACTATTCTGACTAGTGAGTTGAACTTTGTCCAACCTTGGCCAGCACTACGGTATTGGTGTGAACGACACTTTCGACCATTAAGTGCTTCAAAACTGTGCAGCCGTAATGCTGTGCATAATAACTGTTATTGTATGAAAACTCGACCAATGACAAGTTTAATTTTTAACCCAACCATTTCCAAAGTCGATTACGCAAGCACGTAGCATATCCTCGAGAGTTTGGATGGTTCTATCGCTTTGTCCGTCGGTTTGCGGATGATATGTAGTACTCATATCCAAACTTGTACTCAAAGCCTTCTGAAGTGACTTCCAGAAATTTGATGCGAACCCGAGGGGTCACGATCACAGATTAATTGAGACCAGGTATTCCTTGCTTCGTGAATACCTCCTTTTATGTACATTCTTTGCCAGTTTATCCATGGGATAGGTTTTCCCTCATTGGCATAAAATGGCAGACTTTTGTAAGTCGGTCAATGATCACCCAATTTGTGTCGATTTACCTTGTGACGACTTAGGGAAGCTTGTGACAATATCCATCGTTGATGTTGTCCTACTTCCATTGAGGTATCTCGGGCTGCACTAACAAACCCGATGGTCTCTGATGTTCGGCCTTGACCTTAGCACAGGTCAAACATTTGCTAACATAGGTGGCGATGTTGGTTTTTCATATATGGGCCACCGTATAAGTTTCTTCTTATATGTATTTCTTGTCAGAACATGGATGAATAGAGTATTTAGACTTGTGGGACTCGTGCATGATCACAGTCCTTAAGTCGCCATAACATGGTAACCAACTTCTGCCATTTAAGCATAAAGTTCCATCCGCACGTGGTTCCAACTTTTCCATTCTAAGTTTCTCCGGATCTTTTGAATTCTCAACCAATATACCTCCAACATCCTCCTTCTTGATGTTCTCTGGCTTTCGTGCTTCAGTCTGAGCTTTCAAGATTTGTTTAGGAAGATCCAAGCCAATAGTCATCACTAAGGCCCGAACCCTTAGTGGTTCTCGTTCCTTCCTGCTCAGAGCATCAGCAACAACATTCGCCTTCCCTGGGTGATAACGAATTTCGCAATCGTAATCACTCAACAACTCTAACCAGCGACGTTGCCTCATATTTAATTCCTTCTGATCAAGAATGTGTTGTAAACTCTTGTGATCAGTGAACACCGTGCACTTGGTTCCGTACAGATAGTGCCTCTAAATCTTTAGAGCAAACACTACTGCCCCAAGTTCTAAATCATGAGTCGTATAGTTCTTTTCATGAATTTTTAACTGGCGTGATGCATAAGAAATCACCTTTTCTCTTTGCATCAACACGGCGCCCAAACCCTTCTTTGAAGCATCGCAGTATGCGATGAAATCTTTGCTTCCCTCAGGTAAGGCCAGGATTGGTGCACTGCACAACTTCTGCTTCAACAGTTGAAAAGCTGCTTCTTGTTTATCGCCCCAATCAAACTTGACACCTTTCTGGGTTAGTTTGGTCATTGACTTGGGATATTTTGAATCCCTTCGATGAATCTTCTTATATATAGCCGGCAAGGCCCAAAAAATTGGCGAATCTCTGTATAGGTGTTTTAGGAGACGCCCTATCTTTGATAGATTCAATCTTGGCTAGGGTCACGTGAATACCTCGACAGTCCAATTACGTGACCTGAGGAATTGTACTTGGATATCAGAATTCACACTTGGAGAACTTGGCGTTACTATTCTTCCTTTTAAGCAATTTCAAGATCTGCCTAAGGTTGTTCAGATCTGCCTAAGGTGTTCTTCATGTTCCTTCTTACTTTTGGAGTAGATCAAAATGTCATCGATAAAGACAATTACAAATTTGTCCAGATACGGTTTACACACCCGGTTCATAAGGTTCATGAACACGGCCGTGCATTAGTCAAACCAAAAGACATGACTTGGAATTCATAGTGACCGTATCGAGTCCTGAATGCAGTCTTATTCTTCTCGAACCCTCAACTGGTGATACCCTGACCTCAGATCGATCTTTGAATAAATACTCGACCCTTGCAGCTGGTCGAATAGGTCATCGATCCTTGGGAGTGGGTAGCGGTTCTTCACTGTCAGTTTGTTCAATTCCCTGTAATCGATGCACATCCAAAAAGACCCGTCTTTCTTCTTCACAAACAGAACCGGAGCTCCCCAGGGTGAGGAACTTGGTCTTATGAAGCCTTTGTCCGTAAGTTCCTGTAGTTGCTCCGCTAGTTCCTTCATTTCGGACGGTGCTAATCTATATGGTGCCCGTGCTACAGGTGTAGCACCAGGTACCAAATCGATTCGAAACTCCACTTGTCGAGTGGGTGGTATACCCGGCAAGTCCTCAGGAAAGACTTCAGGAAATTCTTGAACAACTGGCACATCTTCAAGTCATTTCTCCTTTGACTTGTCTTCGTCTTTGGTTGCGGTGATATTTGCTAAGAATACGTGACATCCCTTCGTTAAATACTCTTAAGCCTTAGTACACGAGATGATGTTTAATCGGGTCCCGTGTTTATTGCTGCTTCCGTCACCACGAACGATTAAAATTTCGTCTCCAAAAGGAATACGAACGATCTTTTCCGCACAGACAATAACGGCATGGTACTTTGCCAACCAATCCATACCAATTATCACGTCAAAACTACCTAGTTCTACGGGCATTAGGTCTATGTTGAAAGGATGATTTAAGAAGTTTAACGTACAACCCCGGATAATAGTGTTTAACCCAACTATTCGCCCGTCGGCTAGTTCGACATTATAATCATGATCTAATGCAGTCGGAGTGATAACAAT
This sequence comes from Tanacetum coccineum, assembly GCA_026074375.1. Classification (NCBI taxonomy): domain Eukaryota; kingdom Viridiplantae; phylum Streptophyta; class Magnoliopsida; order Asterales; family Asteraceae; genus Tanacetum; species Tanacetum coccineum. The sequence goes on along the minus strand of BQNB010016614.1, from coordinate 30,683 downwards.
TCGAGAGCTAAATGCAGTAGATACAAAACTCCTATCGGCACCGGTATCAAATAAAATAGATGCATATCGGTTGTTTAGGAGAAACGTACCCGTGACGACATTGTTGTCCGGGTTTGCCCCTGCATTGCCCACGGCATACACCTTTGCCTGAGCCTTGGCATTTCCAGCCTGATTACCCCGGTTGTTGTTGTTCTTCAATTTTGGGCAATCCTTCTTGAAATGCCCTTGAGCACCACATTCAAAACAAGCCCTCTGATTAGCCCCAGTGTTGACATTTGGGGGACTCCTGCAGTCACGACCTAAATGACCAAATCGGTTGCACTTGCTGCATTTGGGAGCACAAGGACCCTCATGGTGATAGTTACATTTGGAACACAGAGGTTTAGGCCCTCCGTATGGTTTCCTATCACCATTTCCTGCGGCATAAGCTCTTCCAGTGTTTTGTCTCTTGTTTTCGGTTGCTGATTCTGGTTGTTCTGGCAGTGCATCAGACTTCTTTTGTTTCTTGTCAGCATGAGTTCAACTCAAGTGTTGATCCTTTTTGGGCTCCATGAGTTTCTGTGGCGAACTCAATGGCATACTGCATAGTTTTATGGTTTAAGTCGCCATCACACTGCCATGTTCGGTTGTCGGGCCAAGCCACCGACATAATTTCTTCACTTGGTCTATTTTCTTTCGGAAACATCCGATCGCACATTAGTGCCAGTTCTTGGAAACGTTGGCTATAAGCTACCACATCGTTACCCTTTACCTTCAAATTCCACATTTCGAACTCCAGTTTCTTAATTTCGCCCCTTGGGCAGTATTTGTCTGTCATCATCTTTTTCAGTGTCCTCCATGGCATTGCATGGGCAGCTTCAGGAGTAGTGGTCTTAACGTGGGAATTCCACCATGTAAGAGCATTTCCTTGCAAGGTACACGTAGCAAATTTAACCTGGCATGCTACTGTACAGTTGCTTATGCTGTGAACAGACTCTATCTTTTCGAACCACTGAGTGAGTCCAACAACTTCCTCAGTGCCTTTGAAGTTCAAGGGTTGACATTTTAGGAAGTCCAGGTAGGTGCATTCACGAGCAACTTGTATAGGCCTTCTGGCACCCGTTCCTGAAGTATGGCTATCATCGCCATTCATGGTTGCATCACGTGCTGCCAGTGCAGCAGTAACACTTTCGTCAATCATTGCCTAAAGTTGGGCATTGGTGAAAGATGTAGTGGTATGAGTGTCTGTGACTGGTGTTAGTGTTGCACTTGGGTTTAACCTTGTGGTCTTTCTCTTTGGTGCCATTTTCTTTAAATCACAAGAAAACATAATACCCGTTAGATTTCATAAAATCATAACTATGACATAACATATACACATTAAATAAAAACGAGATCACATCACACAGTGAAATGTACAACTGTTATTGAAATTAACCATGGTATAACCAAATCGACATTCATTTATAATAAATTCGATTTCATAGATAACGTAATCCGTCCATTTCATATATAACTTGGAAAAACATACATGTTCGGTTCAGATACAAAATGATTACTACACTTAGGTTACAAGACAAAAGAAACAACCTAAAGCCATACTAGCCGGGATATACCCGTAACACTTAGTATGCTGTACAAGATAGATAATACCTGAACAAAAGACCTATACTGGGTAGCTAAACAAAACAAAAGATCTATACAGTCTGCTAGCTGGGAATAACCCATAATACTTAACAGGCTGCATAGCATAGCTACAACATAACCAAATCTAGGAACTGCTACCAGCCTCCCCTGGTGCATCAGGCTGTGCCGGACCTTTTGCGGGTCCATGCTGCCTCTGAAACTCGACCATCTGAGTCTGTAGTCCTTTCAGCAACTTTAATGCCTTAGTCAACTGGACCTGCCTCTGGTGGTTTGATTCCAACAACTCTAAAATCACCCTCTGTCTCCTGTGATCTGCTGACTGTAACTCTGAAATCAATGCACTCTGCGCCACTACCGTCGTACGTAATGACATAACATCTGAACGTGCATAGTCGCTAAGCACCACTGATTGATTCCCCAAGCCCTAACAGACATCTTAGTCCTCTCTCTCTCTCTATCATTACTGCCAAACGACAATGAACAGGCCTATCCCTATACAACAAGTTGACTCGGCCTCTCAGTAGAGACTGGTCATCTTGAGCATCCTCCATAATACCATACATGCTGGTAGTCTCCTCCTCAACAATGGTAGCAAGATCGTAACCCCTGATTGACCCCCTCAACGGTGTCGTGCATATCTCATTCGATGGCTCCTACATGATTATCCCAAGTATCCGTAAATGTACATAGTCTAACTCCGTTAACGTCAAAAACATCTAGGAGGGACATCAACCATATCGACAAATCCATAAAGGTCCTCCCTCGATATGGTAGGTTTATCCTGCCTAGCAGCACCTGCTGCTGAACTCTCCTCGACCTCACGACTAGAGGTGGGAGAAGCAAAACGCACCCTCTTCCGAAGAGGTAAACAACTCTCAGGAATCTCAATATGAGTAGGGCTAGTGGGTGTTGTGATTGGTATCTGTGGTAATGGTGATGATAGTTGGAGTAATGGTGACGAGTTGTGGGTGGTTAAGGCAAGAAGTCACCCTCGACCTCTTCCCTAGGAGGAAGTGAGATGAATGGCTCATCCCGGATAGATATCCTGGCGGTCATACGGTGTACAAGTGGGACAAAGTCGGCCGAAGCTGGGTGCTCCTCCTCCTCCTCCTCATCATCATCATCATCATCCCTGTCAGCAGGGTAGTCAGTTGGATCCACCACCGGTAACACCCTCAGGAACCGACTCGGAATGTATCCTGGTGACTCAGCAGTAGGTGAGGTAGCAGCATGCAATGGCTATTCCTCGGCTAGAAAGACATCATCCTCGGTGGATAGTATACTCCGGGTACACCGGCTCTGGTACATAAGGTAAATAAACGGGTGAGGGTGGTGCCTACTCTGGCTCCTCGGGCCAGGCACGTAGTCTGGTGATGTGGTCCCTCAGGGCCATGTATGTAGTCAAGCGACGGTGGAACCTCAGGGCCAGGTATGTAGTCTGGCGATGGTGGAACCTCATAAGCAGCCATTATGTAAGCATATGGGTCCTCTGGCATAATAGGTGGTCCATCGACTCCTGGTGAACCGATGTCTGAATCGTCCTCGGATACTGATGTGTATGTAACTGTAGAATGCTCAGAATCTGACATGATAATATCTAAAATCAAAATTAGCTTATATAAGTATATTAATATAAGACTCTTATAGTAATATACATTTATATTATAAACATGTATCAATCATGATACAATCCATGCAAGCATCTAGCCTAACCGAATAATGCACAATAGTGTATGTATGTACCCTAAAAAACCCTTTGTATGAATGCAAATGTTGAAAATGATTATAGTCCGAGCAAAAACATTTGACCTGTTCTCTAAAACACTTGGCTCTGATACCAAACTTAACACCCCCAAATTGGGGGTACGCAGCGGAATGTTAAAGGGACCTGGGCGTGTTACTTCTCAGAATCAACAACCCAAAAAATATAAGAACGACCAAAAGTCGTTTCAAAATTGATACCTTGGATATTAATTAAAGTATGGTGTTACAAAAAGCCCCGAAGCTTTACTTGATTTACTTATATTATTACAAAGATTTCCAGCCCATAACAGATAAACAAAATATAATGCACTATATCTTTATGCTGACTTCATAATATAACCCACCAGATGTATCCTTCGCGAACCTCGAGCTTAATGACTGGAAAAACATTCAATTTTAAAAAATGAACAACATAAAGTTGGTGATTTCATAGGTTTATGTAAATGTATATGCAGGACCACAAGACTTTCCCCATGATAATGCAACAGATGCAGACATCACAAAATGTAATTACGTTTTCCTAAGCTCATGACACTGAAGCTCGACATATATGAATACAATATATAAGATATTGGCCTACACTGCCCCGTGATGATTTCAACCCTTAACATCCAGTTATCCGACATGAATACGTTCGTTTTCCAGTGATATCTAGAACCCGAAACGGGGAGGTCAATCCTAAATAGATCTATCTATAATCATTCGCGCTCACATTCCAGTAATTGACAGTTCATGATTCCATGAGGGCTTGTTGGGTTATCGCTACTATAGATCAACACGTAATCATGATAAAATTTACACCTTAGCTTCCATTTTGTAAAACATGCATATGTTTCTCACCCTAAAAACTTGTAAATTAATAATTTAAAACATGGGGCTATGAACTCACCTTGAGTGAGTAAGCTGATAACAAAATATCCCAAGTAAAAACTCGTCCACGCTAAACCTCGGAATGCAACCATGTTTTTAATTCTAGGTTGAAACGAATCATTATCAAGTACTTGTCTAACACAACTGTATATAATACCTTATGATAGTTATCAACGTACAAATCGTTCGTGCTATCATAATTTAAGAGGTCCCATTGACATGACACGTACGAGGAGTTAGGAAACACTTAAATCGTAAAATCCAACAACTCGTCAATACCCATCCGAAGAAGCCTCATAATGAAATTCCCTAGTAATAAACACTCTCGATAACTAATAACAATATATCCTATATAGCTATCACCATCTAATCTTGTTTAAAAGTGAAATCGTCATTATAAATAAAAAAACGTTATAATTCGCCGTTAGTAACAAGACATAACTTTGTCGTTTTAAGCCCGTTTCATCTTCTTTCACAGCTCTCTAATTCTCCGTGTTTTTTTTTCTTACGCCCAATGGCTTTTCTATTAAGACGATGACATAAATCCAATCTAGGTTTTGAATTCTGTGATGAATAGTGTTTTTTTTACTGTTCAATTAACAGCTATAAGATCGTTTTTAATACTTTTAAATTAACTTAAAACCCATTTTTTGTCGTATCTTAATCGTTAAAGCTCCGTTTTTTTTTTATCGATTCTTTCGAACACTTCTCGTAATTGAAAGTTTTATCATATTATTGATGTTATCTTAAAGTACGGAATTAGTTTCTGTAAATGATTACATGTACCTATTTATAAAAAATTGTTTTATAAAAGTCTTAACTATCGAAACATTGGTAAATAGCGTATCTTCTCGTTATGTTAATCGGTTTTTTCGAGTTCTTAAGACCACTCGATCCTTGTGACATGTAGTATTTTATAAAAAATCATAAAACATATATGTAAATTTCGAATTACAACCAGCCCCCCCCACCCCCCTAAGATATTTTTTTTCAAAAAATGTGTTAAACTTGTTTATTAGGATTTTTAGCTTTAACCACTTTGTTACAAACCCATTAGAACCCTTAATATCTATTTCTTATATATATAATGTCCATTAGGTTATGTTTTTTGTCCAAGAGAGTCCATAGTACAAAGCCAAGGTCCTTGCAATACTTTCACAATCAACTTAATAAGAAAACTTTTAGAAACCCTAATTTGTTCATATATATGTTTACTCTTAAGCATCATGTTAAAACACTTATACATTCCTTTTAACATAATATTATAACTTATACTACCATTCTAAAATCATATTAACATTCATATAACATATAAATAAGTGTACAAACTAATGATCATATGAAAAAAATCCATTTCACATATTCAAAAGTACCCTAGATGGTGATTTAACTAAGTAAAGCATATGAACACATAAAATCTTAAATATGAATAGATTAAGCTTTTGATATAACCTTGTGTGGATGAGTAGAGATAAGAATAACAATCACACCCTTGTGATTAAACCTCTTGGCTTGAAAAATTAGGATGAAACCCTAATTTTTCCCAAGTAACCCTTTTTTTTCCTTTCTTGCTTCCTTGCTTGCAAATGGTGAACCAACTCTTGAAAACACCTTAGAAGGTCTTAGGAATGATGTGTGTATGGTTGTATGGTGATATAAAATCAAAGTATGGATTGTGTTTGGAGGGGGTTTTGAGCCGTGGGCTCTAGAGAGAACAAAGGAAGAGTTTTTGTGATTTCTTTGTTAAGGAATGAAGTAAATGAGTTTTCTACTTCATGTGCATGCATATTTATACTACTAATGAGATATTATGAAGATATTTTATGTCTAGTGGAAGTATGCAAGGTGGAAGGATATGGAAAGAAAGTGGAAGCTCACTTTGGATAAGTTTGGCTAGTCATGAGATCAAGTTGATATAAGATGCATGTATGAAGATATTTGTGATGGTTCCTTGGTCCTATCTTGCTTTCCTAGTCATATTACACGAAATATATGTATATGTATAAGTTAGATATGTATTTGATCATTTATATAATGTATACTTGTATTATATAAAGTATAATGTAGTATAGACTTAGAAAAATGTATAACTTGTACATTGTAAGTTATGATTTGAATTCCTTCATAATGAATATGTATAAAGTGATAAATACTTGAAGTTTTAAATAAACTTTAAGTATTGAGTACAAATTTTTGGTATTTGATGAAGCGTAGATAAGTTAACGTGCTTCCGGGAAGGCTTAAACGTACTTTATCGCGAAACGTAAACACTTAACGTAACCAATAAAAATAAAATGTGCAATGTTAATAATTATCCTCTAAATAATCATATAACACTTGCTTGATGTAAACATTTAATTGTTTAATGCCCGTTTACATTGAATGATCATTTTTAGTTTACGCGATTTAACTTAACGTTTACGGTTTAAGAGAAAACGCGTAAAACCCTAAAAATAAATTGTGCATTACATAATGTCGTACAATGACCTAAAACACGAGGTGTTATAGTCTTCCCCCGTTAAATGAGCCTTGTCCTCAAGGCTTATCACACGGCACTTGATGATGGTGCGGTCTTGGTGAAGAGGTGTGGATATTTCTTCCTGAATTGATCTTCACGTTCCCACGTAAACTCAGGACCCCGCCTAGAGTTCCATCGAACCTTGACAATTGGGACACGGCTTCGCCTCAATTGTTTGACTTCGCGATCCATGATTTCTACAGGCTCTTCAACAAAATGAAGCTTGTCATCCACTTGGAGTCCTTCCAACGGAACGACTAATGGATCGTCAGAATAACGTTTCTTCAAGTTGGAACATTGGAATCGTTTTGTGGACCCTGCTCAGCTCTTGGGAAGCTCAAGCTTTGTAAGCAACGGTTCTAACTTTTTCAACACTTTGAAAGGTCCGACATTTCTGGGGTTTAATTTCCCCGTTTGCCAAAACGTTCGACCCCTTTCCAGGTGAAACTGTAAAGCAGTAACTGTATCTCCAACTTGAAATTCATCGGTTTTCGCTTTAATTAGCGAAGCTCTTTGTCGATCGCGAGCGGTTTGTTTCCTTTGTTTATTTTGGATGATCCTATCCGTAGTTTCTTGCACTAATTCTGGACCAGTGAGTTGAACTTAGTCCAACCTGGCCAAAACACATGGGTGACAGGACACTTTTCGACAATAAAGTGCTTCAATCGGTGCAGCTTAATGCTAAGCATGTAACTGTTATTGTATGAATACTCGTCCAAATGGCACAAAATGTTTAACCCAAACCATTTCCAAAGCCGAATTACGCAAGCAGTAGCATATCTCGAGAGTTTGGTTGGTTCTCTCGCTTTGTCTGTCGGTTTGAGATGTTATGCTGTTATCATATATAAACTTGTACCCAAAGCCTTCTGTAGTGACCTCCGAAATTTGATGCGAATTCGTGGGTTCACGGTCAAAGATAATTGAACAGGTATTCATGCTTCGTGAATACCTCTCTTTAGGTACATTCTTGCCTGTTTATCCTTAGGATATGTTTCCCTCATTTGGATAAAATGGCAGACTTTGTTAGTCGGTATCGATCACCCAAATTGTGTCATATCCTTGTGACGACTTAGGATGCTTCGTGAAAAAATCCATCGTGATGTTGTCCCACTCATTCCAGTGTGTATCTGTCGGGTGTACGAACAAAAACCGATGGTCTCTGATGTTCGCCTTGACCTTAGCACAGGTCAATACTTGCTAACATAGGTGGCGGATATTAGCTTTCATATTGGGTCACCAAGATAGTTCTTATATACTGAGTACATCTTGTCTGAACCCGGTGGAATAGTAGTATTTAGACTTGTGGGGACTCGTGCATGATACAGTCCTTAGTCGCCATAAACATGGTACCAAAACTACTGCCTTTTAAAGCACTAGTTCATCCGTACGTTGGTTCACAACTTTTCGTTCTAAGTTTCTCCGGATCTTTGAATCTCAACCATATTACCTCCAACATCCTCCTTCTTGATGGTCTCGGCTTTGTGCTTCAGTCTGGAGCTTTCAAGATTTGTTTAGGAATATCAGCAAATAGTATTCACCTAAGGCTCACGAACCCTTAGTGGTTCTCGTTCTCTTCTGCTCTGAGCATCAGCAACAACATTCGCCTTCCCTGGGTGATAACGAATTTCGGCATCGTAATCACTCAGCATCTATAAACCAGCGACGTTGCCGTCATATTTATTCCTTTCTGATCAAGAATGTGTTGTAAATTTTTCGTGATAAGTGAACACTGTGACTTGGTTTCGTCAGATAGTGCCTCTAATTTTTAGAGCGATAACTTCTGCCCCAAGTTCTAATTCATGAGTCGTTATGGTTCTTTTACATGAATTTTAACTGGCGTGTTGCATAAGAATTCACATTTTCTCTTTGCATACAAACACAGCGCCAACCTTCTTTGAAGCATCGCAGTATGCGATGGAAATCTTCGCTTTTCCTCATGTAAGGCAGGATTGGTGCACTGCACAGATTCTGCTCAACTGTTGAAAAGTGCTTTCTGTTTATCGCCCAATCGCAAACTTGACCCTTTCTGGGTTAGTTTGGTCATGGTCTTGGCGATCTTTGAAAACCTTCGAGAATCTTCTCTAATAGCAAAGCAAGGCCCAAATTTGGCGAATCCTTGGTTGTGTTTTGGAGACGCTCAATCTTTGATAGATTCAATCTTGGCAGGGTCAACGTGAATACCTTGACAGCCAATCACGTGACCGAGGAATTGTACCCTGGATATCCAGAATTCACACTTGGAGAACTTAGCGTACAATTCTTCCTTCTTAAGCAATTTCAAGATCTGTCTAAGGTGTTTCTTCATGTTCCTTCTTACTTTTGGTGTAGATACAAATGTCATCGATGAAGACAATTACAAACTTGTCCAGATACGGTTTACACACCCGGTTCATAAGGTCCATGAACACGGCCGGTGCATTAGTCAAACCAAAAGACATGACTTGGAATTCATAGTGACCGTATCGAGTCCTGAATGCAGTCTTGGGAATGTCTTCTTCTCGAACCCTCAACTGGTGATACCCTGACCTACAGATTCGATCTTTGAATAAATACTCGACCTTGGCAGTGGTCGAATAGGTCATCGATCCTTGGGAGTGGGTAGCGGTTCTTCACTGTCAGTTTGTTCAATTCCCTGTAATCGATGCACATCCGAAAAGACCCATCTTTCTTCTTCACAAACAGAACTGGAGCTCCCCAGGGTGAGGAACTTGGTCTTATAAAGCCTTTGTCCGTAAGTTCCTGTAGTTGCTCCGCTAGTTCCTTCATTTCGGACGGTGCTAATCTATATGGTGCCCGGGCTACAGGTGTAGCACCCGGTACCAAATCGATTCGAAACTCCACTTGTCGAGTGGGTGGTATACCCGGCAAGTCCTCAGGAAAGACTTCAGGAAATTCTTGAACAACTGGCACATCTTCAAGTCGTTTCTCCTTTGACTTGTCTTCGTCTTTGGTTGCGGTGATATTTGCTAAGAATACGTGACATCCCTTCGTTAAATACTCTTGAGCCTTAGCACACGAGATGATGTTTAATCGGGTCCCGTGTTTATTGCTGCTTCCGTCACCACGAACGATTAAAATTTCGTCTCCAAAAGGAATACGAACGATCTTTTTCCGCACAGGACAATAACAGCATGGTACTTGCAACCCAGTCCTACAATTATCACGGTCAAAACTACCTAGTTCTAAGGGCATTAGGTCTTGTTGAAAGAATGTTTTAAGAGGTTTTATGGACCACCCCGGATAATAGTGTTTATCTAATTTTCGCCCGTCGGTTGGTTAGACATTATAGATTATGATTAGTGCAGTCGGAGTGATAATAATTCGAGAGCTAAATGCAGTAGATACAAAACTCTATCGGCACGGTATCAAATAAAATAGATGCATATCTCGGTTGTTAGGAGAAACGTACCCGTGACGACATTGTTGTCTGGGTTTGCCCCTGCATTGCCACGGCATACACCTTTGCCTGAGCCTTGGCATTTCCAGCCTGATTACCCCGGTTGTTGTTGTTCTTCAATTTTGGGCAATCCTTCTTGAAATGCCCTTGAGCACCACATTCAAAACAAGCCCTCTGATTAGCCCAGTGTTGACATTTGGGGTCCTGCAGTCACGTCCTTAATGACCAAATCGGTTGCACTTTTTTTTTTTTACTGCATTGGGAGCACAAGGACCCTCTAGGGTGATAGTTACATTGGGAACACAAAGGTTTGGCATCCGTATGGTTTCCTATCACATTTCCGCGGCATTATGCTTTATAGTGTTTGTCTCTTATTGGTTGCCTGATTCTGGTTGATTCTGGCAGTGTCATCCAGGACTTTCTTTTTGTTGTCAGCCTGACGTTCAGCCCAAGTGTTGATCTTTTTGTCCATGAGTTCAGTGGCGAACTCAATGGCATCCTGCATAGTTTTTGGCTTAGTCGCCATCACACTGCCATGGATCGTGTGGTAAGCCACCGCACATATTGCTCATATTGGTCCTATTTCTTCCGGAAAAATCCCGTTCGAACATTTAGTGCAATTATTAGAAAACGTTGGACTATCAGCTACCTTATCGTTACCCTTTACTTCAAATTCCAACATTTCGAACTCCAGTTTCTTAATTTCACCCTATGGGCTGTATTTATCAGTCATATTCTTTTTCAATTGTCCTCTCATGCATTGCCATGGGAAGATTCAGGGAGTAGTGGTCTTAAAATGGGAGTTATACAATGCAAGAGCATTTCTTTGCAGGGTAACACGTAAGCAAAATTTGACCTGGCAGGCTACTGGATACAGTTGCATTATGCTGTAAACAGACTCATCTTTTACATAACAACTGTGTGAGTACACAACTCACTTCAGGCCATTGATGTGTAAGGGTTGGCCATTTTAGGAAGTGGGTAGGTGCATTCACGAGCAAAATGCAAGGCCTTATGGCACAGTTCCTGAAGTATGGCTATCATCGCCATTTATGGTTGCTATCACGATTGATGCCAGTGCCAGCAGTAAAGAATGAGTTAATCTTTGCTTGAATTTGGGCAGTGGTAGTCTGATTGTATGTTGGTATGAGTGTCTGTGCACTTGGTGTTGGTGTTGCATTCTGGGTTTAACCTAGTGGTCTTTCTCTTTGGGACATTTTATCTTATTTCACAAGATAAACATAGTACCCGTTTGATTTCAATATAAATCTTAAATTGGGACATATACAATTATCACATTTATTAAAAAACGTAGATCCACATCTCACAGTGAACTAGTTAATAGGTTTATTTGTATATTTTAACTTGTTTTAAAACTAATTCTCGGACACTTCGTTTATTTTATAATTCGAGGTCATGATATTCTTAAATCATGTCCCATTTACTTAATATAACTTGGTATAACATACAGTTTGGTTCAGATTCAAGATGATTACTAACTTAGGTTTACAAGACAAAAGAAAAAACCTAATAGACATTACTAGATAGGGATATACCCCCGTAACACTTAGTATGTTGTAATCATGGTAGATAATACCTGGAACAAAAAGACCTATACTGGGTAGCTAAAACAAAACAAGAAGATTATTAAGTCTGACTAGCTGGGAATAACACTAATAACATATTTAAAGGCTGATAGTCATAGCTTAAACATAACCAAAATCTGAGGAAAGGTACAGACCTCTCCTGGTGATTCTGGCTGTGCCAAGGACCTTTTCGGGTCAATGCAGCCTCTGTAGCTCGAACAATCTGTGTCTGTTAGTCCGTTCAGCTACCTCAATTCGTAGTCAACTGAACCCTGGCTCTTGTGGTCTGTGCCAACAACTCTGAAATCAAACCTTTGTCTCCTGTGATCTACTGACGGTAACACTTAATCAATTGCACTACTGCGCCAATACATTAGTACGTTATGAACTTAACTTCTGTACGTGCCTGTCGCTAGAATACCTGGATAGTCCCCAAGCCTCCGTGCCATCTTAGGCCTCTTATTTTTATCATTACTGCAATAACGACGATGAACTGGCCTATAATATACAAACATGTTATACTCGGCCTATTAGTAGAGACCCGGTTTATCTTGAGCATCCTCTTACATGCTGGTAGTATCTCCTCAAAATGGTAGCATGATACGGATAACCCTCTGTTGACCCCTCTACGGTGTCGGTTCAATATATCAATGGCTCCTACCAGATTATCCCTTTTGTATCCAGTTATGTCATAGTAATAAATCCCTAGACGTCAGAACATCTAGGAGGGACATCAACCATACAACAAATCCAGAATAGGTCCTCCCTAGCTTAGTGGTTTGGGTCGTCCCTCGATACGGTAGGTCTATCTGCCTAGCAGCACCTGTGGTGTAAATCTCACGACCTCAGACTAGGGGTGGACGAGAAGCAAAACGATCCCTCTTCCTCCGAAGAGGTAAACAACTCTCGGGATCTCAATTATGAGTAGGGCTATTGGAGTGTTTGGTGATCGGTATCTGTGGTAATAGAGATGAATAGGGTAGATAAGTGGTGATGGTGGTGAGGTGGTTAGGGCAAGAAGTCTCTCAGATCCTTTCCCTTGGAGGAAGTGATATGGATGGCTCATCACGGATAGATATCTGGCTGTCATACGGTGTACAGGTGGGACAAAGTCGGCCTGGAGAGGGTGCTCCTCATCCTCATCATATCATCATCCCTGTCAGCAGGGTATCAGATGAATCCTCTCTCTAGATCAGAATCCGAGAATGTATCCTGGTGACTCAGCAGTAGGTGAGGTGCAGCATGCAATTGGTGCTTCCTCGGAAGCTAGAAAGACCTCATCCTCGATTGTATATAATACTGCCCGAGTACACTGGCTCGGTTAAATAAGGTAAATAAAACAACGGGTGAGGGTGGTGCCTGCTCCTGGCCTCCTCCGGGACCCTGGCATGTAGTCTGGTGATGGTGGGTACCCTGGGGCCCAGGTCATCGTAGTAGGGGAGGGCGGGGCAAGTGGGGCCTCGGGGAACATAGGGCCAGGTATGTAGTATGGCGATGGTGGAACTCAATAAGGCAGCCATTATGGTAAGCATATGGGTCACTCTGGCATAATAGGTGGTCCATAGATCTGGTGAACCGATGTTGAATCGTCTCGGATACTTATGTGAATGTAACTGATAGAATGCTCTGAATCTGACATGATAATATCTGAATCAAAAATTAGCCTTATTTAAGTATGCTAATAGACTCTTATAGTAATATACATTTTTTTTATTATAAAATGTTATCAATCATGAATTTCAATCATGCATGCATCTAGCCTACCGGATATTGCACAATTGTGTATGTATGTCCGTTAAAACCCCTTTGTATGAATGACCAATGTTTGAAAATGGTTATAGCTCAGCAAACTTTTGACCTGGTTCTCTATAAAATTGACTCTTCAGTTACCAATCTGTTAACACCCCCATAATAGGGTCGCAGCGGAATAAGGGATCAGGGGCGTGTTACTTCTCAGATCAACACAAACAAAGATAATATAGAAACGACCAAAAGTCGTTTTAAAACTTGATACAATTCGGATTATAAAGTATGTGTTGCAAAAGCCCGAAGCTTTACTTGTTTACTTGTTATTATTATAAAGATTCAAGCCATATCAGATACTCAAAAATGTAATGTGATAATCTTTAATGCATGACTTCATTTTATAACATCCATGTATCCTTCGGCACCTAGTGACTTATTGACCTGAAAACATTGGCATTTAAAAACGTCAAATAAATGTTGGTGAATTTATAGGTTTATGTTAAAATGTATATGCAAGGTCCGCAAGACTTTCCGTGATTAATGCAACAGATGCAGACATCACAAATGTAATTATGTTTACTAGCTCATGACAAGAAGCTCGACCATAATTGAATACAATATATAAATATTGCCTACCATTTGCCCGTGATGATGTTTAACCGTAAACATCCAGTATCCGACATTGTATACGTTTCATTTATAGTGATAGCTAGTCTCCCGAACGGTGGAGGTCCATCCCAAAAGATCTATCTCATAATCATTCGCGCTCACATTCAGAATGACAGTTCATGATTCATGGGCATAGTGGGTTATCGCTACTTAGGCAAAACATAATCATGATAAAATGTACACTTGCGTCCAATTTGTAAAACTTGCATATGTTTCTCACCCAAAAACTTGTAATTTAATAATTGTAAAACATGGGCTATGAACTCACATTGAGTGAGTAACTGATAAAAAAAATTTCCTAAGTTAAAACGCGTCACGCTAACGGGGCTCGAATGCAACCTAGTTAAATATAGGTCGAATCAGTATTCAAAGGTACGTTTGTCTAACAACAACTGTTTATAATCTCCAATATATTTATCATCGTTACTATCGTTAGGGCTATCTATATTAAGAGGTCATGACATGACGTACGAGGAGTTAGGACACTTTAAATCGTAAATCCAACAACTCGTCAATACGCCATCCGAAGAAGCCTCATTATGAAATTCCCTAGTAATATAGCACTTCGATAACTAATAATATATATATTCTATATAGCTATATCACCTCTATCATAAGTGACAATCGTAATTATATAAAAGTAAAAACGTTTATAATTACGCCTTTAGTAAAAATGACATAACTTTGTCGTTTTAAGCCCGTTTCTTGCGTTTCTTACGCCCACGCTTTCGTATTAAGACGAGTGATCATAAAATCACATTTTTAGGTTTTTGAGATTCTGTGATGAATAGTGTTTTTACTGTTCACAACAGCTATAAATTTATTTTTATACTTTTAATTAACGTAAAACCCGTTTTTGTCGTATCTTATTCGTTATAGCTCCGTTTTTAGTGATTCTTTCGAGCACGTTCTCGTAATTGAAAGTTTTATCATATTATGGATGTTTATAAAGTATAAGTTTCTGTGGTGAATAGTACTTTTTATAAACTTGTTTTATAAAGTACGCGCTCTCAGTCTCGCCCGCCTCTTCATCGCGTCTCTCTAGGTATCTTCTTCGTTATTAATCGGTTTTTCGAGTTCTTTATGAACCTCGATCCTTGTGACTGTAGTATTTTATAAAATCATAAAACATATATGTAAATTTCGAATTTCAAACAGCCCCTAAGATATTTTTTTCCAAAATGTGTTTAAAACTTGTTTTTAGGACTTTTTAGAAACCCTAATTTGTTCATATATATGTTTACTCTTAAGCATCATGTTAAAACACTTATACATCCCTTTTAACATAATATCATCATCCATATGACATGTAAATAAGTGTACAAAATAATGGATTCAGTAACATAAGATCTTAATAAAAATGGAGAATTTTCATCTCAATTATTCATAAGTACAAAGATGGTGATTTAATATAGTATACATTGTAACACATAAATTTTTAGTTATGAAATGATTAGCTTTCATATATAACTTCGTGTGGTTGCAAGTTATTAGATAGTGAATATAAACAATCATACCCTTGTGATTTAAACCCTTGGCTTGAAAAATTTGAATGAAAACCCTAATTTCAACCAAAAACCCTAATCTTGCAATATCTTGTTAAAACCCTTTCAAAGCTTAACCAACCCTTCAATTCTTCTTAGAATACCTTAAAAGTATGATCTTGTAAACACTATATAGTGAAAAGAAATTATCATATGTATGGATTGTAGTTTGGATGAGGGTTTTGAGCCTGTGGGATAAATGAGTGAACAAGGAAGAGATTTTGTGATTTTCTATGATAGAGGAATGTGTTAGACTTTTTTGCCTTTACACATGCATGGTTATTTATAATACTTGGAGAAGATATTGATGTCAATAGAATGATGATGTTTGTGATGCAATGGTGCGCATAAGCGTTCTTGAAGAAGAATTGGATGAACATGAGAAAGGTGAGCTTTATCTTGGATGAGAGAAGGTACTGGTAAGTCTAATAGATGAAGTACTTTATTGGATCATTCTTTTAAGTTGCTATTGCTAAGATCTATTTACAAATATAGCCTTTATCATGGTGACTCTTCTTGGCTTATCCTAGTCATTATTCCATGAAATATATGTATATGTACGCATAGCGCTAGATATGTATTTGATCATTTATATAATGTATACTTGCATTATATGAAGTATAATGTAGTATAGACTTGGAAAAATGTATAACTTATACATTGTAAGTCATGATTTGAATTCCTTCATAATGAATATGTATAAAGTGATAAATACTTGAAAGTTTTAAATAAACTTAAGTATTTGGTTTAGTTTAGGGTATTTGTGAAGCGTAGTAGAATAAGTTAACGTGCTTCCGGGAAGGCTTAAACGTACTTTATCGCGAAACGTAAACACTTAACGTAACTAATTAAACAAAAAAAAAATATGTAAAAAATAGTGCAATGATAATAAATATCCTCTAAATAATCATATAACTAACTAAAAAAAAACCCCCCCAAACTTTTTTTTTTGCTTGATGTAAACATTCTTAATTGTTTATTGCCCGGTTTACATTGAATGATCATTTTTTAGTTTACGCGATTTAAAACTAACGTTTACGTTTAGAGAAAACGCGTAAGAAACCCTAGAAATATTTATGCATTAAATAAAGTCGTACAATGACCTAAACATGACGGTGTATATCAATGATCAAAGTTTATAAAACTTTTACCCCACTTATTCAAATTGGGGAATGCATTCATATATACAAGAAATAAGCGATAGACCTTTTCAATTTACAAGTATAATCTTTCTAATTAAATCTACAATTACACTTTACCATTATAACATTATTCTTTTATTTTTTTAAGTATACCTACTTTCTTGTAGCCTAGTTGATTTTTCCTTTATTATTTCATAGGGGCATGATTCACACTTTAGGAACATTAAGGACTTTAAACCTTACCTAAGTCATGTACATCTCTACACATTTATTTTCAAAGCCATACTTATCATACTTTCCATACTTTTTGCCCATACTTTCCTAGAAATCCTAATCTTATCTTGGATAGTCTTCATTGTATATAAGGTCTCATACTAGTGAATTAATTTCACACAACTTATCACTTTCAAGGTGTTTGGTTTTAATATTTATTATGGTTAGAAAAAAATCTTCTCCTTCACCCTCACTCTTTTGGCCCGACAAAAACTCAAACAACATACAATCCTTTACAAAATTTTATTTAACACATTTATCATACATTTTACAACTTACCTAGATGTCCTAGAGATTTGAAGGGCTTGGTTAAGTCTTTACAAAGTGTTAAGCAAGAAAAATGAAGATTAGGGTTTAGGGTTTCAAGATCTTGCAAGCTTTTGGTTTTTAATCTAACAAGGGTTTAATTATATTTTCTCATCATCATTCATCACAATAAGGTTATCTATAACCTTTATGTCTTTTCATTTATCATTATATGCATATATTGGTTTCTATATGGCAAAAAATCACCATTAGGTGTTTTTAAACATGTTAAAACATTATTTTTTGCTTCATTGATTATATTTTGTACACTTATTCATGTGTTATGTTGTTACACTTATATTTTGGTATATGGCCTTGTGGAAAAATTGTGGTATTTTATTTAAGTTTGAAAAAAGTATATAAAACAAAAGTTTATATATATGAATACCTAATTATTATTAAGGGGCTGTTTTGGTTCGAAATCCAAAGCATGTATTTTATTCATTGTTTATAAAAATAGTACGTCTCATGACGATTCCAAAATGATAAGAAACTCGAAAAAACCGATTTAACGAAAAAGATACGGACGATTTCAAGTTTTGCGTTAAATATATACTTTTATAAAACTTTTTTAAAAGTTACTAATCACACAGGAACCTTATATTTTTACACAACAATAAATCGATATAATAAACTTTTAATTCGGAAGACTGTGGCTCGAAAGTATCGCTAAAAACGGAGTAGTTAAACGAATAAGTTACGAATTTACGAGATTTACGATTAACTTAAATCTATAAACAATAAATATATACCTGTTAGATGAACTGTAAAATCACTATTCATCTCAGAAAAACTCAAAAATTTAAAAATGTTATATTTGATATCTCGTCTTAATACGAAAGACTGTGGAACGATAAGAAACAAAGAACGGACTTTAAACGAGTAAGTTACGCCAGTTTTACTAAAGATTATACATTATTAACGTTTTTACTTTATAAATATGATTTCATTAAAACGATTAAGTGGTGATGTAGCCTATGTATAGATTTTTACGTGGTATTATTTAATCAAAAGTAATATATTACTTAGGGGAGTTTCATAATGTGGCCTCTTCGGGTGGCGTTACTCGACGAGTTTGTTGTATTTACGATTATTTAAAGTCGTCCTAGCTCCTATTCGTCACTACATGACTCTTAATTTTGATAGCCCCGAACGATGTATGTTGAGCTATACGACCTATATATAATCAATGTGTTTAGTATTATACGTCTATATTGGATTAGGTTTGCATTCGAATTCCTTTCGTGACACAATATTTTTATTGTGAATACTTGTTGATTACCATTCACTCGAGGTGAGTTCATAGCCCCCTTTTTACTACGTGATTGTTTACAAAATCTACGGGGTGAATTACATCGCTGTTTTTTTACCTAGTGAACACAAGTGTTTTTTTAAGTGTTTTCAAAGTGTAATGATTCAAATTACTACATGAATATTATTATAAGTTACCTTTTTGCGTGAAGTCCTTATTTATTCCATGATCCGTAATTGCTATTGTAGTAAGCGCGAGTGTTGCTGGATAGATCTATCGGGACTGACAATCCCCACCTTTCCTTGGGTCACTGTTTGATCAGGTTTGCATTTAACATTGAGATGTGTTAGGTCTGTTGGGCAAGGCATCCTATTATTCTGATTGGGGCACAATCTAGTTAAGGTTCGGGGTCATGAAGCTTAGTGCAATAATAAACGTTTTTGGGGACTACTGAATGTGTTTTCAGGAGTTCTACTATTACTTCATCTTGTTGGTCCACCATTTTTACAGATTAAACTATGATTTCACTTCAACTCTTTGTTTGACGGTTCAGCATTAATTTCAGTTCTTAGGGTATGAAGATAGGGATGGGAGCGTGCCAGATTTCAATGAAGATGGATTCTGTGTTTTATCTTATATTCAATGAAATTTTTATTATCTTTAAGAACTTAAGTCCCATCTTTTGGGTATTTTGAAGCTTTTGTTTAATTAAATAAGTCACTTGAAAGTTTAATACTCTTTTTAAAAATATGAGAACTATGATATACTTCTGATATTTTGCTATGGCATCGAATGAAATCTTGTCTTAAACGTTCATTTATGGTCGTTTCCTATATCTTTATTGTTGTACTTTGACGTAGCACCCCATTGTTACCATTCCGCTGCTACCTGATTTTGGGGGTGTTACAACCACAAACTAAAAAACTATAAATTTATGGGTTGTGTTTTGTAGAATTTAAAAAAATAACATGTTAATCTTCTTAAATATTTTATAATCATAATTTATAACCACATTTCTATAAAACATTCATATAAGTTTATGTTTATGATATGTAATTATTTGTAGATTTGCATAATATTACACAGAGTATTAAGAAAATGACATTGTAGTGGGATCTTAAGATCCCTATCCGATCTTACGATCTCGATTTTACAAAGACAAAAACGATCCTGAGTAAGATCCCGATCTTGTTAGATCATTGTGTAAAACAATCGAGAAAAAACATCATTATTAATTTGTTAAACATTAGAAAAAAAGAATTGATTTGATACTCGTAGTTTTGATTGGGACATTAAATTTTTTGCATAATACAATTGTACAATGTTTACAATGTGCTTTATATACTTATATAATGAGTGTTCTAATCAAAATAAAAAGTGTGAAAACTCGCGTCCGTTAAAAAAATAATACTATTTGTTTTTTATTTTTATTTTTACAAATCTTTCTAACTATGTGATGATGGCACTTGAAAAAATGGATAGTGAATATGACGATTGATAGATAGTGAAATCCGAGTGGCAAATTTGTTGTGGTTAGGAAGATAAACTAGAAAGAAAATGCAAGAACATATAACATTATATTGTAAAAATCATTGTGTTAAAAACAAAAATATAGCTTAAATGATTAAACTCTAAAAAAAATAATATTGAGTGACATATGATATTAAGCAACAAAAAAGTTTAGTTGCCTTTACAATGACTAATAGCTTAATAGTATCCGTAAAATATTACTCAACCAAATGGTTGTAGGTTTAACATTCATATGATACAATCGTATGGAATAATTGTAAATACATAGTGTAAGATGCTATTTGTTTTTGAAAATGAGTTTAGTTAGAGCGCTTGATCAGGTACTTATAGCCGATGGTTTGGCTTTATGGCGCGAGCCACTGTATCGAGGTAGACGTTATAGGCACTCAGGTCGTGGTCAACACGCTCATCATTTGCATTTTTTCTGGTGGGTTTTGTGTTTATGTTCTTGTTTATGCATAATGTTTGTATTTTGTGTTTTTTTTCAGGTGGAACCAACCAAGAGGGAGAAGAAACGTTGTGGTTGTTTTTTTTCTTAACTTTTCCTTTATAATTTTATTCTTATATCTTTAGAGGTATGAAATATTATGTTTCTTACATCTTTAACCTAAAAATGTATAAAAATTGATTTTATGTGTAATACTTTATTTTATTTAAACTACATAGTAATTTTATTTTGATGTGTTGTTTTTTCAAATATGACAGAAAATAAAAACTGTGAGGCTCGAGAGATTTTGTAACTTGAGTGATGAGAGAGAATGTTTTATTTCAAATTATAAGATTTGAGTTATATGCTGAAAAATTGACGCGGCATCTATAACACAATGCTACGCGGATAAAAATCGGCCAAAACGGTCATAAATCGGCCAAACCGAACAAAAATGGTTAAATCGGCCAAATCAGACATATAGTTTCAAAATTTCAAAATTTTATACAGAAAAATCCAATGTAATTAATCTCCGCCTAACCAATTAATCGTCAGCGGTACTCAACCGTCCGGCTAACGCCTAACGATTTTTACAACCTTGCTCTATATTTATCAAACCCTTTGGTTTATTAACTAGCTAGTTGAGAATTGCTTATGTGTTACAGCATGCTGGTTAAATTATCTAATATCCATTTGTTCAATTTGATCTGGATATTATATATATAATAATAGCAATTGAAAAAAACACTATTCACGTTAAGCACTGTAGCAAGCTACAGTGCTTGGGCCGGCCCAATTTTTTTTTTACATTGCTACAGTGCTGGGCCGGCCCAATTTTTTTTTTTTTTTAAATTGTTGGCACAAAATAGGGGAAAAAAATGTTACAAAAGTACCGACGCATTCAGATAAAAAAATACCCGCGGTAACATTTCCGAATTGACTTAAACACTGTCATTTTACACGATGAGACCAAAAAAATAAATTCGCAAAAAAATAAAAAATAATAAAATAATAAAAAAATAAAATTTTAACTCAAAAATTAACCCGCACTATTAAACATGAGACCGAAAAAATAAACCCGCACAAAATACAATTCTCATTTAAAGCCCATGTTCCCATAAAATTATATTAAAAAAAATCCCGTATAGCTAAAAAAAGAAATCTTTAAACATAAGCCCCACACATAAGCCCATATAAAAAAAACAAACTATTAAACATGAGGCCGAAAAAATAAAACCGCACAAAATAAAAAAAATTAAAATAATAACGCCTCGCGTAGAATAAGACGACGTAGTTTTGTTCTACACGCTATAGTGCTCGGCCCTTTGGGCCCCCAACTTGGGCCAACCCATTTGGTTTTTTTTTTTTTTTTTTTTTTTTGTAGGCAATGTAAAAAAAACCGCTCGGCACAAAATAGAAAAAAAAAATTACAAAAATATTGACTTATTAAAATAAAAAAATACCAAAACCCGCACAAATAAAAAATAGAAAAGAATAAAAATAAAATTTTAACGCAAAAATTAACCCGCACTATTAAACATGAGACCGAAAAAATAAACCCGCACAAAATACAATTCTCATTTAAAGCCCATGTTCCCATAAAATTATATTAAAAAAAATCCCGTATAGCTAAAAAAAGAAATCTTTAAACATAAGCCCCACACATAAGCCCATATAAAAAAAACAAACTATTAAACATGAGGCCGAAAAAATAAAACCACACAAAATAAAAAAAATAAAAAATAATAATGCCTCGCAACTACGCGAAAAAAATTAACGACCCGCAGCAACGCGCGGGTAATCACGCTTGTTGTCATAAAACCAAATGAATGCATTTTAGATTTTTGATCTTTGGGCGCGTTTTAGATTAAAGTAATACAAACACATCGTTTTAATATTAAAACTCATCACATCTTGTGCATTTCTACTGTTGGCGCATTTTGGTTTTCCATTTAATACAAACGCATCATATACTTTTGAGTTAAGTACATTTTTGGTCCTTGTGGTTTGGTGTGTTTTCTTAAAACACTAGACCAAATAAAAGAAGGGTGTAAAGTTGCCATTACAATAACTTTCTACATTCAAATTTTAAACATTATTGAGTCAAATTGCGGGGTCCATCTCTCACATGACATAAAAGTAAAAGGGTCCTCTAAGTAAAAACACAACTCTAAATCCAATTCAAATCTTCAAAAACCCAACGGCCATAAAAGTCAAAATTAAAACTAAAAAGAACCCTAATTTTCAAATCAACGGATCTATCATTCAATTTTAGGTCAATCAATTCCTTCAATTCATCTTCTTTAATGTTCAATCTTATTTTAATTCGTTTCTTTATGATGTTAATGTTGCTGATATCTGATGATTTACAGATGTGTACAAGTGATTAGGTGAAACAAGATGGTAGCTGTTAAAGTACGGTTGAAACCCTAACTAACTTGTATCTGTTATATTTAATTTCTTGCTGTATTGATGTTTTTTTTTGTTGATTTAGGGGTTAAGTACGTTTAAGAGAAGCGGTGCGGGAGAACGAGAGGCACGGATGATCGGTAAATCGGCTTTTAAAGGTGGAGTTAGGAGTTTGAAGGTGTATAATGAAGAGGAAACGGACAAGATTGGTGTTCGTGGAATAGATCCGGATCGTGTTGCGGCGGATGTTAAGTAAGCCTTCTTTTTCTGTTGACTGTTGAAGTTTGTGATTTTAAGTTACGGGGACTTGAGTCGCGGTAGAGTTAATGGGAGTTTCAATAATGAAAGGGAAGATTGTACATTAAAGTGTCGGTTTTACTTTAATGCAAATATCAAACTGTAGTGGACATAAATGATTAAATGATTCTTCATGTTACTGGTTTCGACCAGTAAATAAGGGTTATGATGACACTTTGTAAGGGTCTTTCTTTAGTGTTGCAAGATTAAGGAAAACACTATGATTTTGCTGTATAGCTAGCTACAACATTAGGGTAGAAAAACCTGAATTAGTTGATAGATACCTAAGAGGCTAAGTGGAGAGTGACTAGGTGAAGCGTAAGAAAAAAAGATAAGATAATGGGTTTTCTGGTATACGTAAAAAGGAATGGACAGGAAAAGGGTGATAATAGTATATAAAAGAATACAAAGTATCAGTATAGGTTAGTAGAATGAGTAACTGCAAGTAGCGTAAAGTCATACATAAACCATTGATACTGACACACCACAAATTAGTATCAGCAGTATTGAGTATTCACATCAAGCAAAGTGGAATATAGGCACTATAAACTTAGTTAGATCTGAAATGAAATTATTGATTATTATTACGAATAGTATACTTGAACAATGACCTTTGTATATAGAGAGAGGTAAAGCTAATGAAATGTGCAATGAGGAAATAGAAACGTGCTAAGATAATTCAAAAAAGCAATGTTACATGTACCAACACACTTGCACGAACATAAAAAAGTTTGTCTTCGATTTAGCCTAACATTTATCACATCATATTTCATTATTATTATTATTATTATTTCCTTATCCCTCAAAATGTATGCTAGCAGGAGTTTATGATGTTTATTTTACCTTTCGTGTATATATTGACAGTTTGATTATAGTGTTCTTAAGGAGACATGTTGATTTCAATACAACAATTGTATATATCTAACATTGTCTTTTCTGTAGAATGAAATCTATTACAGTCATAGCTGAAACCCGTCATATCAATGCTAATTTGCAAAAGGTTAATACCATACTCATAGTTCTTGAAAGATATTTTTTTAGAGCAGAGAGCCTATTTATATTATGAAATATATTAATCTCATGCTAATTTAATAATCATGAAGGAGGCCCTCAACAAGTTGGACAAGATTTATGGGAAAAGTATCAATTCTGGTACGCATCAATGCATCACACATCATAACTTTCAGTAAAAAGACTTCTCTTGTTTGCACAACATTTTACTAATTTATGCTTCACTCACAGCTCAAACAAAAGTAGGAAGAAAAGCATTGGCGGATATCGGTAATTCCCGGGCTATTTTACAGAAGAATGTAGCTGTTGATGGCCGTCAAAAACTGAGTAGAGGTAATTTTCAGCATAAAAGTCTGAAATATATCTTATTAACTAGTGTCTTATGCTCTGTTTTCTTCTAAAAAGCAGTTGTTACCAAGGATTTAAAGGTCTTCAATGGTAATTCAAGGACACGGCTACAGGATAAGGAAAATGTTGGTGATGTAACAAGGTACTGGTGGTCGATGACATTTTTTCTGTTTCAGTTTTTCCTAGTTTGTTATTGTGAATTGTGATTCTTAGTAACTACTAATGGTTTTATATATTACATTTTTTAGGAAATCATCGAAGATTTATTGCCCACCACAAAGGTTTCTATTTCCACAATATCTCCCTATGTTTTACATTAATATGCCAATGACCTCACATAGATGGTTCCGTGTGCTTATTTTAGTAGGAAATCATTACCAGCATTAAAGCGGGTTGACAAGGTGGATAATACTGATCTCAAGAAAGTAGGCTTCTGTTCTGTTCTGCATTTTATGTCCATATTTTTCTATGAATGCTTATTGTTCTTTACCTGTAGATAAATTCGGAAAATGAAGTGAAGAACAAGGAGAAACATGGCTTCTCTGGTGAGTAATTTTGCTTTCTGATAAGTGTGCAAGTGATTCACAGTATCTATATGATAATATTAAGATATTAACCCCGTGAACTCTTGTCATTCTTGACTTTTCAGTTAAACCTAAAGTTGGTACAACTGTTGTACCACATGTTGGAAGGAGATCGTTACCAGTTCTAAAGCATGCTGACAAGGTTGATAAATCTGATTTTAAAAAAAGTATAATTATGTTCCGTTGTATTCTGCCTTTTATTCTAAGTTTTTTTTATGAATTTTCATTGTCCTTTACTTATAGGCAAAGTTGGATAATAAAGTGAAGAAGGACAAATATGGCTTCTCTGGTGAGTAATTTTTCTTTTTGAAATCTGAAGCTAGTCATCCACAGCAGTGTTTTTAATTTATCAACATATACACCCCGCTAACTTTTTTGTCGATATTAATTTTCAGTTAAACCTAAAGTTGGCACTCATGTTGTACCTCAAGTAAGCAATGCTCGGGACTACCGTTTGAAGAATAGAGTTAGTGATGGATTCATAAAAATGTGAGTACACACCATCATCACTACTTGCTGCGCGCACTTCTGTACTCGTGTTACATTTCTAGATGTTACTATGCTCGGGTTGGGTAACTTGTCAGGTTTATGTATAAAGGGGAATTCTCTGTATGATTCAAAACGGGTCAAATATGATTTCGAAGGTTTTTATGTATAATGCAATTTTTCTACTAACTTTTTTTTTTCTTTTACGTTTTAAGCTATTTTTAATTTAACCCGTGTAAGATATAGCATAACTTAATGTGACCCATTAATAAGTAAATGAGTCTTCAATAGCTAATTACGAAGATGAATTAGTTGGTCTTCACTATGTTTTATGTTTATGAATTTAATCTGGATGTAGGGCGTCACAAGGTCTGCCAATGGCGGGAGATGCAAAGAGATTGTCTAGGATATCAATGAAGGTTCGTTGAAATTTAACTTATCATCTTCTTGTTAGATCTTCAATTTCAAACTTCGATTGTTGCGTTAGTAAGTTTGCATACTCAACATACTGTGATGTCATATTTCTACCAGCCAACCGTGAAAATTACAGCCGGTGTTCCTCGAGCTCAAAGGACATCAATCAGCACTTCTGTTTCTACCAAATCAACATCTGGAACTCTTGTTTTATCCAAGCAAAAGGACGCAGATTCAAGATGTTCATATTCTAAATCCACTGAATCTATTTCATGCGAGAAAAACACAGATGCTAGTACATCAGGCATCGCTGCCAAAGGGAAACCTGGTCGCCGAAAATCCTACACATCGTTGCTAATCGAAAGCACAAAGGTTGAAAATGAATTCTTTTTCATTGTATATGTTTATATTGTAATATACAAAGTTTTAACGATGACATATCTTGTGCTGCAGCTTCTTAAGGATCATGGCACTGCTACCAAGGAGGAGATCCTGCCCAAGATTTATGATGATAGCAATCAACTTGAAGTTGCTGAATATGTTGATGAGATCTATCAGCATTATTGGGTTACGGAGGTACGTGTTTTATAATTTCTTGCTGTGTTTACTTTGTGCACCCAGTTTTTCTGAAATTGGACTAAATTTGGCAGGCACACCATCAGTCACTGAAAAACTATATGGATATCCAGACAGATATCACACCTCAAACGAGGGGTATACTGATCAATTGGCTCATAGAAGTAAACATTCTGTTGATTCTGGTTCTAGTTCTTTAGATGCACAAATTAGGACTATATTTTGCTAAACTGCATTTGTTGGTTTTACGTTACAGGTACATTTAAAATTTGATTTGATGCAAGAGACATTGTATCTGATGGTCACTCTCTTGGATTATTACTTGTCTGCTGTCAATATTAAGAAAAATGAAATGCAACTAGTAGGACTCACATCACTATTGCTAGCATCCAAGTACGAGGACTACTGGCATCCAAAGGTACATGTTGTCTATTGTAAGCATTAGTACAAGTACTTCAATAGTATTTTGTATAGAAAAGGATTCTGCGTGCATGCCATAAAATGGGCTGTTGGTCGGATAAGTAACAGGCTAAAACATATTATGTTAAAATTAGTCATCTTTATTGTCGGTAGGGCTTGGTCGACCCACCAACACTTATTACCACTGTGTATTGCATTGCATATGATTACACAATCTGATTATTAGAATGACCATCCAAATGATTGACCGGAGCAATTTAGGAATTTCTACATGTTAAAATACACGTTGGCCAATTTTAACTCATTTGACCAATTCCAGTATTAGTTAAATTTCGTTATTTCATCCATTCGATCAATCATAAGAAAATGGTGGGAATTAACACCTTTTAGTCTTTGTTTCTTATTCATTATGCTTGTATCATTTTCCTCTTGAAACAGGTTATGGAATTGATTGGTATCTCAGCAGAGACATATACAAGAGATCAAATGCTTGAAATGGTACATATATTGTTACTCTGTTTTGCACTGGATTATTTTAGTTTTAGATATTCTTTTGGTTAAGTTGAGGCCCTGTTTGGTTAATTTTTTCATTAAGTCATGTTTAATTAACAGATTACTTAATGTGGAGACCCTCAGTTTTATCACTTATTATTTTAAGTCATTTCTTTTGATTAAGTTAAAAACAAACAAATTTTCACATGACTTAATAAATTAAGTTTTTCCAAATTAAGTCAATTAAGTTAAAATCAAACACCACCTCACATATAGAAAACTGGTTATGTTTGAAGGGACCACAGTCTACAGTAAATGAAGAATTAGATACGATGATACGTCAGCCACGTCAGCCGTGTCTATAACTTCCATCATTTTAGATATTCTATTGAAACTTCCATGCCATGTTGTGGTTTCTCTAATAGTCTTAATACTTTTCCAAATCATATCAGGAGACTACGATTTTAAGGAAGCTGAACTTTCGCCTTAATTTGCCTACGCCTTATGTTTTCATGCTTAGATTTCTCAAAGCTGCTCAGGGAGGCAAAAAGGTATATTCGGTTTCTGCTGCTAAACCTTCTAATATAGATGCACTCAATATCAATTAAGCAAAAACGACTAACATCTCTTAAATCATGTTTTCCAGTTTGAAAAGCTAGCATTCTTCCTAATTGAGTTGTGCTTGGTGGAATATGATGCTTTACATTTCAAGCCATCATTGCTGTGCGCATCAGCTATTTATCTTGCTAGAAGCACTCTTCACTTGGCCCCCGCATGGACCCCACTTCTACGCAAGCATTCTCACTATGAAGAATTTCAGATCAGGTATACTTTCAAGATCTAATTCTAAAGTTTTTCTGTACATAACATTAGTGAAATCTAACTGATCATATTAACACTTTCTCTAACAGGGATTGTGCCGAGATGATATTGGGATTTCACCAGGCTGCAAGAAGAGCATTGTTGAGAGTTACATATGACAAATTCATGAGCTCTGATAACAGCAAAGTTGCATCTATTAAACCTCTGGACAGACTTCCTCCTTCGTAGCCTTTTTAACCAAGCAACATGGTTAAATCTAATTGTGTTTTAGGAACCAACACTTAGTTGGGGAGCACAGTAAAACGTGCAGTAACGAGATCATACTCTTTTTACATATAATGGTCTCGAGTTCGCAAATTTATGATCTCACTGATGGAAGTATTGACTGTGTATGGTGTGATTAGATCAGCAATGAGCAAACAATGTATTCTGACTAAGTAGGTAATAGCAGAAGCAATGCATTTTGCATACATGATAGATATCTGATCCTAGCTGACCCAAGTTTTAGAAACAAAAACATCCATTTGCCTCTAATCCAACAATATTATTACCTTTTGCTTACGCTTTTCCATGGCTTACAAGATGAAGTGTTGCTATATCGTATATGTAAAGTATGTGCATCATATTCAGTATAAATGCATATACAAATATCAGTATGAAAAAGAGTTGTATATACTAACTAAAACACTCGCTATGAACAAGTAGCGGCTAGTTGACAATCTTGTAAAGCCATATAATCTTGACCAGGATCCAACGTGTTCTTAACCGCCCGATAGAAATCTAGCCATGAAGAAGAGTAAGTTGAATCCAAAGGGCCCCACGAGAATGTAGGATTAGGTGTGGCAGGGGGAGAAGCAGCCACCAAGTCAAGAACAGATACAGCCGGTTTAAGCTGGTGTGGGAAATTGAAAGCCAAATTGTCAACTTTATGCTCGTAAATTTTACCTTTTCGATCCAATTTGTAACGGGAAGTGCCCTGGAACTCGCCTTTTGCTTCCCAGGGAACACGAGGGACTCCTTTAAGATTCCAACGGATCAAAATTAGGTTCTCTGATGGCTGCCAAACCCTGAATATCTCTAACGAGATCTCTTTGAATAGTATTCGACCATGGAAACGTAGTGCCCTGAAAATGAGCTTGTAGTTGTCTATACCGGTGAATTTGTTGAGAGGATCAACAAATGTGATATCATCCCTGTAAATCCCAAATTCACAATTATTATTGTTCCAGTGAATAATCAAATTGTTTGATAAAAAGTTTAGGTCTATACTAATTATAACCGAGTTAAAAACGCTAAAAAGTTACTTTCTCTATCCACCCAACTTCATCATTTTAAACATTACATATCTAACCTTAATAATAGTTATCTAATCATTTACCCTTTTTTCGTGACACAAAAAGGGCTCAAAATGACCCAAAAAATGAGCTTTGCCTTGCTTAGAGGGTGTTTGTGAATATCAAGTGCTTATTCTTTCTAAAATCCGCGGATAACTCATATTAAACATAATGTTTGGGATTGTTTATCCACTTTAAAACAATGCAATAAGCAGGTTCTAAAGCTCATATCCACTTAAGTAAATCCACACACCCTCATAAGCTCACTTTTTTCGGCTTAAAAGTAATCCATAAAACAACAATTATCATAATAAACCAAACCAATCATGTAAAATACCTGTAAATATCATAATCAAGATCCTCAGAAAACAATAGTGGCAAATCATGTCTGAGAGTCCTAACAGCTACTCCTACATTAACATAAAACTCCTGCCTAGGATCCTCCTCAGGTGGCGAAACCCGAACCCGAAGAGGTGATGTTTCAACAGAAGATTGCACAATCATTTCACCATGATTTTGATAATTATTAACACAACAAGAAGTAGATGGTAAAGAAGATGATGGTTTATGATGAATACGAGTGAAAGATGGCGGTGAGAGATTTGGTATAACTGTAAAAGACATGTTTTTTATTTTATTTTAATATTTGGATATGATGAAATAAGGGTTTGGTTTTGTTTTGTTTAATCTAATCTAGTAAAACAAACATGGGGTTGAAGATGGTTGTTGTTCAAAAGACAGTTTTGAGTTGATCATCATCATGTAAATCATGACACGTGTGTTTGTTTGTTTCAGGATTTTGTGGTTTTTGTTTAATGGTGACGTTGGTGTTTTTTGACC
>BQNB010016613.1:32389-69483 GCA_026074375.1 Tanacetum coccineum | reverse complement strand
TACGAGAATTGGTGCCACGTAGGATCTATTTTTGTCGTTTAGTGCATATTCCCCAGCGACATATGTCGCCGGGGAAAAGTCCGTCACCTGTTCTTATATTTCTTGTAGTGTCTTTAGAGTAGTGAATGTAAAGTGTCGTTTGTGTACTCGTGTGGCTCTGTGTAGTATATAATAAGATGTTTGTTAACAACTTGTGTTGTCCATGGTTGATTTGTTACGATTAGTATTTTGGTGATTCCCATTTTTATTTTAGAAATGGTTGAACCAAATACTTGTACAATATAGTGCATGGAAATTTGAACATATGATAATGTTCCTACATTTAAACAAAATTGGTGACAATAAAGTCACTTAATGTGTCATACAGTAACCTTGTGAGCATACGTAATTTTTCTACATCTAAACAGAATTGGTGACAATAAAGTCATTGAAAGTGTCCTAGAGTAAGTTCGACCTACCGTAAGATACCCTTTTCGTTGATAAACATAAGGGGTTATAGGACCGTTTAAGATCGGTTGTTGTACAAAAAAGAGTGTTTTTCTTGCTAATGTAGTCTGGTTATTGATAAGTTGACGACGATTATACTTTAATCCTTCTTCTTCTTACTTGTTCTTGATGGTTCTTTTTTGAATAATGCTCTCTTTATGTTTCTTTTTGTTGTTTCAGCTACAGGGTCTGGTGCGTCAGAAATCTGACCTTCAGATGTGCCTATCGGTGTTCCAGTTGATGCTGGTATGTGTTGATAGCATTTGGTATCCGTAAGTTTACACATAAGGGTTTATGTTTATTGAGATGTATAGAAACTAGCGTATATGGGTTTGTTTGTTACCTTTTGGTTGAGGATATGTTCCTGGTGTTTCCGGTGTTGTTGAAGTGGTGTCACTGTGTTTGCATAAGTTTTAAAGACCCTATTAGAGACAATACTTGTGGTATTAATATAGACATTATATAAGGTGGCTACCTGTTATTGTATGTGCCGACTCACTTGTGCCTGCTGGTTTTGTTGGTGTTGCAACTGTTAATGGTTATGTAGTATACGTTAATCATTAGTGGTTTGACACGTATGGTTTTAGCATGTACTATCAGATTATAGGGATTTGTATTTGATTAAGAAGAGGAAAAACTTGCTTATACCTGTTGGTGTCTCCTCAATCTTGGACGGTCCAACAATTTGTAGTGGTTTATCAAGAATGTCATCAAAGTAGAAGTCGACTCTTCCTTTTACACATGAGGGGTTGTAGTGAATTTGGAAAATGTGTGTACGGCCGTTCAAGGAAAGTATTTCATTGGAAAGTCACGCGGGTCAGGTATCCCATATTTTTTCACCAACTGAGTGCAACTCGTTCATGTTAAAACGTCCGCGTTTGGTGTGAAGAAGGTAACCAAGGCTGTTGCTGACTCGTCCGCGAGCCATGCTTTGAAGTTGTACCTGTGATTTTATTATTATAATTTGTATGTAAATGCATATGTTTTACTTAAATTATAACTTTTTTAGATACAGACCTATATGTTGAGGTTTTTTGTGGCCCGTGGATAACACAGTATGCTTCACCATGTCCGTCTATCACTTTCATAACAAAATCACTGCATGACTGATAATACCAATCTCTGGATGTGTTCACGTTGGTTATTGTAGCCTCGCAAGTGAATCTAACTGACTGTGGATCATTAAATGTTGTTATAATTATTAGTTTTTTTGTAACTGTTAATCCCAAAGTAGTTAGGGATAGAAGAATATGTAATAAGACGGGTTTAGTGTCTTACTCTATAGCCATCTGGATTCTGCTATAGTAATGTGTAGAGTGGAAATCTGTTTCTGTTTTTCTCTGCATTTATGTCTGAAAATCTCTCTTTGGATATCTGCAACGGCGGGTTCAAATTGAGGCGTTGTCTGTACCTGTTCGGTTATTGTAGATAAGGGATTACTATATGTATAATATAAATATGTGTGGAAATTATAAGTTTGTCTAATTTTATTACTTATTGGTCCCGAAATTCTTCCAAGCCAGGTATGTCTGGGTTAAAATAATAGTGAGTCGCGGGGGTTCCTGATAACTGTATACCTGTAATGTTTTATAATAATCATATTTAACCATGTGTATTCCGTAGGCGTGCATAATGTAAAACCATTATGAATAAGTGATATGTACCTCCATATACGTTTGCCTTACACGAACTCACAGCAAAGATAACAGGCTGTTCCATTTTTTCAAACTCTTCTCTGCTGAAATCTACAGCCATATCGTCCCACAATGTAACCTCCACAACATCACCACTGTAAAAAAAATGATTGGAAATGTTAGATAGGGAGGCATACGGGACGCTTTATGTAGCTATCCAAATTATGTGTTGATAAAGGAAAACGTACTTTAGATTCTCAATATCTAGCCTCCTGATTTTAGATTGAGTTTTGTTTGGATTTCTAACATCTTGTACATTCCCTACTCTCATCAAGCATCCTATGTAGTCTGTATATGTTCAATAGTATTGAAAGTAGTCGGGTTTATGTACTTGTTAAAGCAAGATTAATTAAGGACGAAAATTATTCTGTTGCCTGTAAGTGTTGCATGTTTTTGTTTTTCCTTGCTGCCTTTTCTGTATACCTTAGATTCCAACTGATTGTAGGAGACAAAGTTGAAGTAGTGTTTTGGAAATGACTCGGCTGGAATGTTTTCAAATCGTGTGAATCTTCCGAATCTTAAAGTTGTCTCGGTATCAAGTGTCTACTGGTAGTTGCTTGTTGTTATGCATACGAAACCTGTTATTCTATATGTTGACCCTTCTTTGAGCAACGATTCAAACTATGGGATATCACTGGTGCCCATATTTACTTGTATCGCGTTACCCTGTTAGATAAAATGGATTTAGGGTCAGTATAGCGAAGAAAATAAGGGTTGCAAATACATTGTGCAAGACATACCTCTCTATCTATGAGTATACAACAGGAATAAGTGGGGGTCATTTTTGGTGGATTCCGGTTGATCCATTTTCTGTAAACCTTTGCTTCCAAGATCTTGTTTTTCGCGTCGGGTTTCAAATCAGAGATACAGTTTTCTGTCATGTTATTTTCAACCAAAAAGTTTTTCTAAATTAGATACTCGAAAGCAATGCATGCTGATTTAATTATTGTCATAATAACAGGTACATACACAGAGTGGCAAGTTTGTAGAAGTAAACTACTTTTTAGGTGTATATTCTTTTATACTATTAGATTTAACATATGGTATATATTAGTTTATACTAAGATGCTGTTTGTTTATTAAGAGGCTTTGAATCTGAATCTGATTCGCACATCTGAATCTGAATATTCGGTAGAAAAGTCTGAATCTGATTCCCATCTTAATCTGAATAAGTGGTCGAGAAGTCTGAATCTGAATAAAATAAAACTGTTTGTTTTTGTAAAAATGTATAGATGTGTTAAACAGTAGTTTTCACAATTTAAATATAAAATGAGTCACGTTAGAATTAAGATGTATGAGTCTGAAACCGTGCCCTTTAATTTGAACAAAATATAAATTGACACATATCATCTTATATATTCTTTATATAACAAAATATATGCAATCATTTTATTTAATGCTTTTAATACAAAAGATAAAAGTGAAATAAGAAAAAAAAATAATAAATAAATAAAAGTAAAGTAAAAAATAAACAAAAAAGAAAAGAAAAAAAAGACATTAAGAGGTGTTAAGACACTCCCTTCACATCTAGTCCAGTAGGAGGTTTATGCCTCTTACTGTCTCTTAATGGCCAGAAAAAAACAAACGCTCTTAACAGTGTTTGGATCTTACTGCCTCTGAATGACATGAAAAAAACAAACAGTCTTAATGACCTAAATGTCTGACCGCGTCTGAATGAGTCATATCGTCCCACAATAGTTGGAACATGCATTATACTAATTTATTTTTTATAAGAAGTGATGGTAATCTATGTTTTTGGTTGTGTTGGGTGGTTTATCTTCTTGTTGACACATTAGCACTTTTAAACCTTCTGGAGATGTAGCTCTCGAGAATGCAACATATAGCTGGCCGTGACTAAACACTGGTTCAAGTAAGTAGACTCCGATTTTGTTGAGGGATTGCCCCTGACTTTTATTAATCGTCATTGCATAGCAAAGTTTAACCGGAAATTGCTTCCTTTTAAAAATGAAGGACATGTGCGGTTCTTCGGTTGTTAACACAATTCTTGGTATGTAAACTCTTTCCTCATCTCTGTTTCCAGTAATTACTTGTGCTTCAATTAGTCTAGACGACAATTTCTTTATGATCATCTGTGTCCCGTTACACATTCCTCCTTGAAGATTCATATTTTTTAAGAGCATTATAGGCGCCCCTACTTTTAACTCCAATTGATGTGGAGGAAATCCCAAAAATTGAAGTGTGCTTAAATATTCAGGTGGATATAGCAATTCAACTTCTCCTCGGTCACTTCCAACAGGGATTGCTTCATCTGAACTTGTATAAACCACGCTCTGACCATGTAACATTTCTAAAACAGTCACGTTGATTTCATCAGCAGTAGTATTTTTTGGACATACTATTGCCTTTTGTTGCAGATCCCCTTGTTGTTGGTTGCTGTAGTGTTTTCTCATCATAAATAAACCCTATAAGGTTTCGTAAGCCGTTGTCATTGTCAGGTAGACAGTATTCTTCTAGGATAGTAATCCAGGAAGAGTCACCTTCACTATTTTCTTCCACGTTTCCAACTTTACCATCACCTATTTCCAATAACCATGTAGCAAAATTTGCGGCTCTTCTTCTCTCATCTTCAGTCAGGCCGGGCTGCAAAAGACGCATATTCTCTCTCAACATGCAAATTTTAAAATGGGTCCATAGTTCTGATTCAGCTATGGATGCGCCTACTATCTACGACTTTGATGTCCCCTTTTTGACAGGAAGTGTTTGGCGAAAATCACCTCCAAGAACAATTGTTTTACCTCCAAACAATTTGTCTGGAACATCCAATATATCCCTTAGTGTCCTGTCCAAC
Source organism: Tanacetum coccineum (assembly GCA_026074375.1). Classification (NCBI taxonomy): domain Eukaryota; kingdom Viridiplantae; phylum Streptophyta; class Magnoliopsida; order Asterales; family Asteraceae; genus Tanacetum; species Tanacetum coccineum. The sequence continues at coordinate 64,494 of BQNB010016613.1, read as the reverse complement.
GCTTTGAAACACCTTTTGTCATTCATAGGGGATTCATCCCATATTATAAGATTTGTTTCAGCCAACAGCGACGCCGTATGTGTGTTCTTCTTAATGTTACATAAAGACTCATCAGTCAAGTCTAGCGGGATTTTAAACCTTGAATGGGCCGTACGGCCAACCGAAAGAAGTAATGAAGCTATACCCAAAGATGCTACGGCTAAAACAATTTTACCCTGTGACCGCATAGTGTTTATGAGTGTCTTCCAAAGAAAGGTTTTTCCGGTCCCTCCATGTCCGTATACGAATATCATTTCTTGCTGGTTTGCAGTACCTGCACCAAGAACCATGTCATATATGTTTCTCTGTTCTGTGTTTAGTTTAGGAACCAAAACAGCTACCTCTTTTGCTAGCTCAACTCTGTTGTAGCTTTTTTCTTCCATTAATTCTCTGTTCCTCAATGTGTCTCGATGTTTTTTTTAAGTTGGGGGGGGTAATCTGATACTGTTTTAGAGAAAGTGTTAAGGATTACTTCCAACTCGCACATCATGCCGCCTTCTAATTCAGGGTCATTCATATAGAGATCTTCAATATGGAGTGAGTCCGAAACAGTTCTTGGAACATCGTCCGACATTCTTCTCCAATATGATTTCCATAGCCTGAGAGGATCTACAACATCACAGAAAATAAGGATCTGAGCAAAGAGGGACCTTAGTTGTTGACTCGTTGCTGAGAAAGCCGCCTCTTCTAGTGCAGTGTGCCATTCTCTGTCGTCACCGAGTAACCCTAAAGCTTCACACGCCGAACAAAAAGTTTGGTAGTCTTTTCTTGACCGTACGAATGTCTTCAAACGTTTTGCAGCCTATTTGGTGATAGAGCAGCATGCGTAAGTAGAAAAGCTCTCCAGATGTAGGATGGACATTCGTAAGCCGACCAATTAAACATGTAGTCCTCTTTTTTCGTCACCGCCAGCTTTTAGAGTCTGGATACCACACGAATTCTTTAGGGAAGTCTATGTAAGCGAGATGACGGCCGTCTTGATTAAATTTGTTATATTCCAGCCACTCGGTGAGTGTTGTTTTTGCTTTGCTTTCGTCGTTAACGATTAACGTAAGAGGCTGCCGATCTCTGAAGGTAACCAATTGCATATTTTCAAGGTGAACTGAAAGTATCTGCACTGCCGGTTTGCCTACTATGTATCTCATATTTTAGAATTATCTAGCATGCTTCATGAGGACAAATAAACCTTCCATCAATAAAATTCTGTATCTCGTCTCTTTTTATGGATGCATTATTAGTCTCGGCTAGAGGCTCGCCGACTGGCCTAACTATCTTAGCAGCAATCTTGTCCGTGCCCTTGGAAATGTACTTAGACAAATATCTGATCAACATACTCCATCCACAATATTCAACATTTATGTGAGCATGAAAAGTCAGGCAAAACTCACGGTTATATGGAACAATGTAAGAATTGTCCAAATCAAGGCCCCGTCGAGTCGTATACGTATTCGTTTATCTCCTGCGATAGTGAACATATCCATCAACGTCGAAAAAAGTATGCTCATTATACTTTTTAGGGAATTTTTTTTTCCACATTTCCCCTCTTTCATACAGACAGCTTCAGAATCAAATGGCCTACATGGACCATCATTTCAGATATAACTCCGTAACCTTGAGGATCAGATTTCGGGTCCGGCAATTCTGCAGAAATATATTGATCTACATCCACAGCATGTTGGATCTTGTCTTTTGGTTCTACCTAGAGTAAAGTGTGACAATGAGGGAGCCTGCGCTTCTGAAATTCAATTGTGTACAAAACTAAAAATGAAATAAATATTTAAAATGGCATCAGAATAGCAGCAGTTGATGGGTAGACCGCTTGTCACAAAAACATAAGGAAGAAAGTAGGACATAAAAAAAGGAAAAAATAAGAAGCTATAAAAAAAATTTCAAATTAAAGTTTACTTAATGTGGATGAGAATCATATAAACATCACTTACATCCAGCCACAGAACCAAAGGGTTTACGTTCTTTTAAGAACCTCCAGAAATCTTGGACTTTTTGTTCAAATACACGTACCACGATGTCTGCTCTATCTACAGGTGTTAATCCCGGGAACTGCTGCATGTGCCTTTTAATCTCAGGCCAGTTAACATTTCATGTAAAGGTGATGAAATACTGCGGGTCCCAAGTGCACGACAAATTGCTAAAGCATCCAAGTAATGATTGTACATGTAACGTGGTCCGCCAGTGAAAGTCCTTGGCATAATAATCCGTGCACCGATTTCAGAACCTTCCCGATCTCCTCTACAAATCACATCATAAACGCCGGACAAATACTCTCTCCTAATGTCATTTTGGCGGAGCCTGTAGAAGTCTAGGCGGTTTTGTTCAATGCAACAGTAAACGCCAACTACATACTGCTGTAACAGCCGGCCAGCCCTAAAAAGAAGGCCATAAGAATCCGACCATTCGTGAAGCTGAAACATGCAGTATAGGTTCATAGACAGTCTTTTGCCGGTGCCGCGTCGCTGCTTCATTTCTGGATAAAAACCGGATTCACCATACACAAATAACAAAGGAAATTGAAGAGCCATGTATAACGGATGCAACTTGTTAACCCGTTGAGGAAAACCATCCCTGGATTCAATAATGATATCGTAGTGGGTTCTAGTATTTGGGACACATTCAAATACAATTGCACCTAGAGTACCTGAGTTGGAATTCTTACTCGCGTACTCCAACAACATTAAAAAGCCGTATCCGAAATTTCGGAATCTCACCCGCTGCAACTCTGTCTCTAGCTGTGCGAAAACGACGCACCAATTGATTGTGTGCATCAAGAACCCAAATAAGGGAGGAAACAATTTCAGGATCCAGCTGGGACGAATCACCTTCAGGAAAATGCCGCATACGGTTGGCCATTTCATTCTGAGTGTCATATATATAAAGTTGAAGAAAGCGGGGCGGATTTCCGGGTGTGGGACAAAGTGAGCCAATTCAATGGTAAATCTGCCCTGATATTTTAAAAACATACGAGCCCCTACGTTTGTTTACAGAATCGTCTATACGTGCCCCGAATGAAGTCATAGCAAACATTTGGTTGTATGCTCGAATATTTTCTTAAAAACCCTTGTCTCCAAAAAGCTCTTTAATTTCGTCTGGTGGATCACGTGGCCATTGAGACACCGCCTTTCCTCCTGCACAACATTTATGATATTGGGGCCTGTCATGGTTGGAATCATTTTTTATCCGCTCGCCATACCAAAATGTAGCATGACAATGCTCACAAATCCAATGACAGTCTCCTACAACCAATAAAGTATACACGTCGGATAAGTCGGATGTAGTACCTAACAGGGGCCCACACAGCGAAGAGAAACAAAAAAATAGTGGTAATAATAGTAAAAAGAAATTACGAAACATTTATTTTTTTTTTAAAAAGGTCTGCTATACCTCCATGGTCAACATCTTCCAATCTAACGTCGCTTTAAGGGTCCGAGCACGTTTACGCCCACGACTTCTACAAAAAGACCGAAGTTTGTGCCTCTGACCAAAACCAGAAGAAGGTATTTCAACTGTATTAAAAAAATAAAAAATAAAAGAGTAAGAAAACAACAGAAGGACTACAATAAAGAGACCACATAAGGGGACGTCATGTTATAAATTGGGGCAATAACATAAAGGAAATAAAGATCACACACCAAAATCAGGTTGAGGATTTGATTCTCCACGCGAAAGGCTTGTTTGTCTACAGTTTGTCTAGAATAGAGAGGCAACGGCTGCACCCCTTTGTCCTCCCACAGAACGTCTCAAAGAAGACTCCCCTGCAAAATATGAGACCGTGATTTTCCAGGCTGCAACATCATAAGAAAATGTAAAAAGCCAAAATATGATTATGTACCTACGTACGGCACGCTTCCAGACTGTCAAAAATATTTTTTAGAAGAGTCTCCAACAAAAGTGGACCCTATAACTCTATATACATCTCGACTCCCATAATTACTGTCGTCAACTCTGACTGTTTTTGTTACATCATCCGCCGAACGAACTACACCATTTTCAAAATCCAAAATTATTTGACTACCACCAATATGACTTTCTGAACGACAAATAGTACTCGATGGTTCATGAGAAGCAAACTGAACATCTGAATTCATATTGTGAACTAACTAAATCACCATCTAAGAGTTGCTCAGATGGTTCACTAACACCGAATACAGGGCCAGGAATATAACCACAAATACTATGACTGCTATCATTCATGGTTCCAAACTTCATATTCCCCCTTTTTTCTTTTTTTATATTCATATTTAGTATTTGAGTAATGAGTAATATATTTTCTGTTTTCCTTTCATATTCAAGCTATGCAATGCAACGGATGACAAAAAAAAAATTTGGACATTTATGGTACCATAGGTATGAAACAACACGAAACACCAATGGGACACCAAATAAAAACAATTAACATACATCTAAAACAAAGAACATAGCCGAAAGAATGTGAAAAAAATAAAAAAAATAAAGAAAATTCATCTGGAACAACAAATAACATCCAAAAAGAGAATATTGATAAGCCCACAACAGAGTGTCCAAAAGCAATCTGCAAACTGAGAACAAATAAACATTAAGCTATTGTAACATCTTGCTTAAACAAACAACAACAACAAAATTACAAAATTAACATGATACCTAAAATCTTTTACAACACCACAAAACACATGAACCACAGGAAAACAAATATATACCTGCAAGAATTGAAAGAGGAACATTGTCATAATGTCTTGGCAGAGATAAAAATGTGGAATCATTTGGTAAAATGCAAGCCATTAACATCTCAATCTGAGTGGGTTATTAGTGGGGTTGAGTTGGATAACCCATTGTGCCCATCTCTCACTAAGAAATAAAAAACTATTATCTTAAATAATTAAAAATATACGAATAACACTATTCATCGCTAATATAAGTTTGCTTACAATGTTATGAATTTTTTTCACCCTATTTATATTCTGGTGTACTGTAGCGTCGTGAGGACGTTAACTGTGATGCGTGAGACAATTTTGTTGACTACAACACGAACTATATAGTATAATATATTTCATCACAAATAACTTCTCAAAATATGTTTTCATTAAAACATACTTTATACAAATAGATTCACTCCTTTATTAAAAAACTTATTAAAAAATACTTTAACAAAATTCAAAACTTATCAAAAAGCTCATCGGCACGTACTGTTCCATTTCATTTCCCACGTGTACTGTTCCATCGCCATCGTCCGCCTGCCGCCGCCGTTGCCGTCAACCACATCGCCACCTTCCATGTGTGTTTAAGCTCATCAAGGTTTAATTTTCCCCAATTTTTAATATATTTTAAAAACAATTGAGAGTAGTAACTGTATATAAGCAAGCACCTGAATGGCCTCTAGAGAGGGATTTGGTCGGTGATATCTCTAATGATCCGCACCAATGAGACAGAGTGTAGCACTGTCTGATTAAGGCTCAAAGTTATTAATTTCGGTTATATCATAAAAAAAAATGTGGGCTGCAACTAAGCAGTAACTTTAATATTTCATTCTCCGAGAGAAGTGCCAAGTTAAACTATTTGCTATTTTGACATTCAGTTTCAGAATGTTGGATCTTAAGGATTATTTATCTACCTAGTTTTCCTACGATTATCAAATCTAATCTACCAGAAGTATTTATATATCTATCAGAGAGTAATTTTCAATTTTTCTCAGCAAGACTTGTATTGAGATTTAGTAAACTACTACAAAAACAGGCTAATGCAACGAAAAGTTTTCAACGGTATATTTTCGTTGCAAATTTGCAACCGCAATGCAACGAATTACCAACCGAATAGCAACGACAGAGAAAATAGTTGCAAATGCTTTGCAAAATATAAACTAATTTCTTTTATATATATTGTTATTTTTTCCGTTGCAAATAATACAAAATTGCAACGAAAAAGCAACGAAAGACAAAAAATAAGTCTAAAAGAAATTACAATTTATTTTCCGTTGCAATTCCGTTGCAAAATTTCATAATTGCAACGGAATAGCAACCGAACGATTAAAAGTGAAACATGGAAGAAATTATCATTTGTATTTTGTTGCAAATCCGTTGCAAATTTAATTAGCAATGGAATTGCAACGGAAGAACAAAAAATATATAAAGCTAATTTGAAAGAAATTATTTTTCCGTTGCAAGTAATACAAATTTGCAACTTAAAAGCAACGAAATAAAAAAATAAGCCTAAAAGAAATTATTATTTATTTTATGTTGCAATTTCGATGCAAATTTGATAGTTTGCAACAGAATAGCAACTGAAAAGCAAAAGTGACATGCGAAATAAGTATTACAAAGCTTGGGTAACACTTGAACAAACCATCTTTGTAATGTGTGAGAGTTACTATGAATAACGGTTTGATGCCAAATGAATGAACTTATTCGAGAAATTGTAAATGCTTTCTATTTATAGGAAAGCATTAGGGTTTAGAGATAAACCCTTTGAGGAGTAATAAATGGTTGTGAGGAGGCCACGCGTTGATCATCCAAGAGCAGACAAGGAGGAAATGTGTGACCATTCTCATTGGCTCGTACAACTTAGTGTTGGTTGTGCACCTCACTGCTTAAGTGTCTGATTGTACATCTTAACTGTTAGTTGTACATGAGATTTTCAACGGATGAGTCGAGATGCTATCGTTATACATTAGATGTTCAACAGAGGAGTCGAGATGCTATCGTTGTGCATGAGATGTTCAACGGAGGATTCGAGATACTATCGTTATACATTAGATGTTCAACGGATGAGTCGAGATGCTATTGTTGTACATTAGATGTTCAACGGATGAGTCGAGATGCTATCGTTGTACATTAGATGTTCAACGGATGAGTCGAGATGCTATTGTTGTACATTAGATGTTCAACGGATGAGTCGAGATGCTATCGTTATACATTAGATGTTCAACGGAGGAGTCGAGATGTTATCTTTGTATATGAGATGTTCAACGGAGGAGTCAAGATGCTATCGTTGTACATGAGATGTTCAACGGATGAGTCGAGATGCTATCGTTGTACATGAGATGTTTAACGGAGGAGTCGAGATGCTATCATTGTACATGAGATGTTCAACAGTTGAGTCAAGATGCTATCGTTATACATTAGATGTTCAACAGAGGAGTCAAGATGCGATCGTTGTACATGAGATGTTCAACGGAGAAGTCGAGATGTTATCGTTATACATTAGATGTTCAACGGATGAGTCAGGATGCTGTCGTTATACATTAGATGTTCAACGGAGGAGTCGAGATGCTATCGTTGCACATTAGATGTTCAACGGAGGAGTCGAGATGCTATCGTTGTACATGATATGTTCATAAGAAGAGTCGAGATCCTATCGTTATACATTAGATGTTCAACGGATGAATCGAGATGTTATCGTTGTACATGAGATGTTCAACGGATGAGTCGAGATGCTATCGTTATACATTAGATGTTCAATGAAGGAGTCAATATGCTATCTTTGTGCATGAGATGTTCAGCAGAGGAGTCGAGATGTGGTTATTGTTGATCCGCAACAGCCCACACAAGTCTATTATAGCTTGGTTTAATGGAGAAAAAGTCTTGCAATAATCCATTTTAGTTGCAGGTGCACTTGAATGTAAAAGAGGCTTGGGTTTCAAGTGTGATTTAAGTGATCTACCTATTAGCCCCCATAACATATATAAGTAAGACATTCAAGTCAATTTGCTTTGGTAATTTATCTACAAACTCATGTTTTCACTTAATGGTTTGGACTTTGAAAAGTATAACATATATGTTTGTAGTGGGTTAAACTCTCCTTGTTCATGAATAGAGCCTCTAGGTTGTAAATGTGCTAGTCTCCCTTAAAGTATCTTATAACTAGTTTTTTGAAATTGAGCAATGGTAAATATAATGTAGTACTTCTGCATAAGAGATTGATTGATTAAGGCAAAATATTTATGTTTTGCTAATTGTAAGGTTTATTCAAAACTGTTTTTCTGATTCTCGGTTTTGTATACCACAAACTGTTTACTATACCAATAAATATATGTAATATTATAAAGCTTGCAGCTGCCTATAGTCCATCTCATTAATTAGATAATTCTATGCTTTAAATTTTGGTTACTTGTCAAACATGAACGAACTGTCTTTGCTTAGCATGTTGATTGATGTTCATGAATACATGGAATTGAAATTAAGCCACTGTAATATCAAATTTCTTTTTTCTTTGAGCTGCATATTTAAAATTTATTTAGGCCCCTAATGGAGTATATTGGTTGTTGTGTAAAGGTAATGCAAAACCTTTATAATATATTTCTTTTAGTGTTTGGAAGCCATCATTTTAAAAACCTATGTAATATGTGTTCCTAATACTTTCTATGCACATAAGCATTGTGACAACCACTTATTCAACATCCATTTGGTTTTTTAGGTTGAAGTGTTGTAAAGGCGCGGAACAAAGTAGTATGAATAAAAACTTCATTCTCAAGAGTTGACAATGAATAAAGAACTCAAGGAAGAAATGAAGAAAGATATGGATGTGCAGGTTGTTAAGACTTGGACACTATGTGCATCAACCTCTCACTTTTCCTTTCTTGTAAAGACTTGGTTGCATTTGGTATACATTGTATTAGATGCAATTATTATATAAAACTTGTATAATCGGTTGGATTTTGTACATTTCTTTGTGATTTTCATTTTGTATGATTATTAATTTGAGTATTATTTACGTATTTACGTATTTTGGTTTTTGATTATTGTATTTATGGATTTGAGAACTAATTTTCTAACGAGTTTGCAGGAAAAGTTCCGTTGCAAGTTTTAGTCTTGCCAGTTGTTGCAAAATTTTACGGTCGCAAAATTCATTGCAAAGTTTACCGTTGCAAATTTGTTTTTTATAATTACCGTTGCAAATTCTCTTTTTTGCACAAAAGTCCCTAATTTCCAACAGCTTTCCTATGGTTGCAAGACCGTTACAATTATTTTTTCCCTGTTGCAATTTCGTTGCAAAATAAATTTACATGGAGCCTTTTTGCAACAGTCAAAATCCGTTGCAGTTAGCCGTTTCTAACAGATTTGCAACAGATTTAGACCGTTGCATTAGGCCATTTGTGTTGTAGTTAAATGTTGAAATAATAAACTTCAATAGTGGTGAACAACGTAGAGAAACTATATATATGGCTCATTAATGTTTAGTTTGATGTGAATATCTGATGGAAAAAGATTATCTCAAGTTGTGGTCAAACATGATTGATCATGTTATGTTTTTTGTGAGGGGAAATAAATAAGTGGGCCCTTGATTTTCATTAAAATAAAAAGTTGTATACATTTTGTCACTTGCAAAAATGCAAGTGACTTAAATCCAAGTCTGATCAAACGGCTAGTTAAGTATTCCTCACTTTGCAGTTGATAACTCCTTTCCGTGGGTAAGATGGTAAATTGCTACTCTTTATTTAAAAGAAAACCAAGTGGGTGATGTAGTTTCATGTTACTGTACTATGGACTTTTTCGCTTAGAATATAAAAGGGTAAAAGTCATATATTATCAGCGTATTTTTCATACTTTTCCGACTTGAACCATTTATTTTTTTATTAACACGGAAACTCACGTATTTTCAAATTTTAAACCGACTTTAAACACATTATATATTTAATATCCACGTGTATTTTTTTTTATTTTTTTATGGTGTTATTTACTTTTTTAATGGATATTTAATATATAATGTGTTTCAAGTTGGTATAAAATTTAAAAGTACGTAGGTTTCCGTGTTAATAAAAAAGTAAATGGTTCAAGTCAGTATAAAATTTGAAAGTGTGTGGGTTTCCGTGTTAATAAAAAAAGTAAATGGTTCAATTCGGGAAATTATAGAAAGTATGTTGATAATATATGGCTTTTACCCAATATAAAAACATACATACTGGATTATATAAAAAGCTCTCTCCACTAGGATCCTGAAAATCAATCCTATACTTCATGAACACTCTAGAGTAATATATAGTATCCTTTTATTTTGTATCTTGTAAAATATCTTGATTACTGTAGTAATGAATAATGATAGACTTGTATAAATGGACATTGAAGGTTTTTAGAACTAGAAACATCTTACAGAATTAGACTATTTGGCTATAGTGGAGATCTCTCTTGATCAGGTTCTCTATCACACATCAGAATAAAAGTGTGCGGGTTGTAAACTGAATGGGTCGGGAAGGTTGGGTAACGGGTTAGTATAGGTTTAGGTGAATATGGTAAATTCTAGGCCAGGTTTCTACCATAGGCTGGGTAAACGGGTCTTCCCCTTTTATTCTTATTTTCTTATTATAAACACGGAGATATGTTTTAAGCTTTCTAATAGGACTTGATACAATGTAGGTATAAACTTTGGAAGAGACAATAAGAAGATTACAAGAGGAAAACACACAAATGAGATCACAGAACCAAAGAGAGATGCAAATTGAGATACAACGACAAGTGGAGCATCGAGTACTAGAGCACATGCAACAACGAGAATTAGAGGCGAATGCTTGTGAACAAGCTCGAGAGAGAGAATAGCAACAAAGAATGAATGACATTAACTCGGTTTTAAGAAAGTTTACAGATTCCCGCCCCCCTCTTAGTTAGATAACCTCATGCCATTTGAATACTTGGATTAACAACTGTAGTTTCATCATGAATTTTTTATTTGAATGGTGTAATTCGCATATCTATTCGACTATAACTTGTGATTTGAATGTTAAACGAATGTTTTATTTGAATGTTTAATCTTGAATTGTCCATTTCTAGGTATTGGTTGTTTTTGGTTCATTTTAGATGCAGGCTTAAATAAATGTAACATTCATTGTGTGAGATTATCTGTATGTTTCCAACGGAAATGTGGCTGTTTACTGACCACAATTTACCGACAGATTTCTGACATAAAATTACCAACGGAAATCTGACCTATTTTTCTGTCACTGTTTCCAACCGAATTCCAACAGATAGCATTTACCGACCATGAATTCACCGACAAACTATTTTCGTCGCAAGTTTGTCAGAAAGAGCCAATACCGACAGATTTCCGACGGAAATGTATGTCGCTATAGACCTATTATGTTGTAGTGATACTTATCATAACTTTTATCTATAAAAACAAAAAACTCAATCAGAAGATATAAATAACAAAGTGTAAGTTGTAAAACATCACACTTTATTTTCCGCCTAGTAAACTACACTTACCTCGCGATTATTAATGTCTTGAGTTGTAAGCCCAAAACAGTAAACTTTATTGAAATAGTGGCTTGTTGTAGATTATGGGCCTCGGTTTTTTTATATATAATGAATTCACTAAAAAATGTGACCCAAAACAAAGTGTGGCCCTATGCCTTTGCACCGTCCGCACATGCAAAGAACCGGCCATGATGATAACCTAACCATAAGAAAACTTAAGCATAGAATCATTGCACACTAGCGAACCAGTCTCCTCCATAGTAAATCTAAATAAAAAAATAGTAGTATTAGTTATCTTTTATTTCCATCATATCTAAATCTATACTGCTTTTAAAAATAATTCCAAATCTTTACTTATTGTATATATAATCTTTAACAAAATAAAAATAAAAGTAAAAACTTCACATATCAAGGTTGCCTCGTTAAGCCTTTATTTTATTTACTGTTAGGGTGTCTAGCTTTGAATGGCCTTTATTTTATTTACTGTTAGGGTGTCTAGCTTTGAAAGGCTAATAGAATAAGATTTACTTACCTTTGTAATTTGTGTTATATAATCCGAGACCACCTATTTCAAAAAATAATAGAAAGGTTTGTTGAGTGCGTATAATAAAACAAAAGAAAAAAAAGAATGGGTTGGAGCATATGCGGTGTGAGTTTCGGCCATGCTTATGCTTGAAAGTATGCATTGGAGAGACACTCGTGATTGTGTGATCAACAAACATATTTGTTATGGTATGGAGTGTGTTCGACTAATCTTGAGAGGATGCTGTTTGTGTAGGATAAAAATGTTTCGTGCCTATTAACATCACCGAATCATACATATATAGTGTGCAAGCCCTAATAAATAACACTCAGGCTTTAGCCCATACAAGACATACACGGGCTATACATAAACATACGACTAACACCCCCTCCGCGGTTGGAGCGGGAGGACACCTGATGCTCAAACTGGTACGAAACTCCTCAAACAAAGCCAAAGGCAATCCCTTAGTGAATATATCTGCATACTGATAACAAGAAGGAATATGTAGAACGCGAACCTGACGAGTAGCAACCAAATCTCGGACAAAATGAATATCAATCTCTATATGCTTCATACGTTGATACTAAACCAAATTAGATGATTAATAGACAGCACTGACATTATCACAGTAAACAAGCGTAGCGAAAGACAAAGGTGTATGCAACTCACGAAGTAAATTCCGCAGCCAACAGGTCTCAGCAACAGCATTGACAACACCACGATACTCTGCCTCTGCACTAGAACAAGAAAGTGTCGGTTGACGCTTAGAGGACCACGAGAGTAAGTTGTTGCCAAAAAATACACAATAGCCAGAAGTCGATCTTCGAGTAGTAGGGCAACCAGCCCAATCCGCATTTGAATACGTAACCAAGGATGTATTAGAAGATGCAAACAACTGTAACCCATAGTCTAAAGTACCATGAACATACCTCAAGATCCGTCTAAGAGCCGAGAAATGAGGCTCCCGATGATCATGCATGTAAAGACAAACCTGCTGCACTGCATAAGAAATATCTGGGCGAGTAAAAGTAAGATACTAAAGAGAACCCACAAGACTCTTGTATAATGTCGGATCAGAAACCGGATCACCATTATCACCCAGTTTGGACTCAGTATCAACAGGAGTCCGACTGGAGTTACAACCAACCATATGAGCCCGCTCAAGAATCTCAGTAGCATACTTACGCTGAGAAAAAACATCTCTGGAGAGTCACACATAATAGAAACACCCAAAAAATACCAGTCATAGAAAACTCCTGATGCAAAGAAGAAATAATGTGTTGTAACAAAATCTCAAATGAAACAGCGAGAACAATATCATCAACATATAGTAACAAATAAGCAGTGTCAATCCCATGTCTATATATAAATAAGGATGACTCACAACGACTATGACTAAGCCCAACCCGAGTAATATAAGTAGCAAAATGCTAAAACCAAGCCCGAGGAGCCTGCTTAAGACTGTAAAGGGACCTCTGCAATAAACAAACATAATCATGATGTGCAAAATCCCAAAAACTAGGAGGCTGATGCATATAAACTGTCTCAGCTAAGTCACCATGTAAGAAAGCATTCTTGACATCCAGCTGATGAACCGGCCAATGTCGAGAGGTGGACAAACTAAGAACCGTCTGAATGGTATCTGATTTTAACAACTGGACTAAAAGTCTCATCAACATCAATACCCTCCACATGTGTACTGCCATTCGCTACAAGACGGGCCTTGTAGCGACTAAGAGTGCCATCTGCAAAATACTTATGGCGAAATAACCACATACAACGAACAATATTGGTATCCGTGGGTCGAGGAACAAGAGTCCAAGTGTCATTTTTAATAAGTGCATTATATTCATTAGACATAACATTTTTCCAATTTGGATCATTAAACGCAACACTATACGATTTAGGTAAAGGAGAGATATTAGACACGTGAGACACTAAGTAGGACAATTTGTCCCGACACGAAAGCTTGTGACCATGGGGTGAACCGAAACCGGGTTCGAAGTATCATTTTGAGTGGATGGATTTTGGGAAACAGAAACAAGAGCAGGTTAAGGAGTAGTGGGACCGGGAATATTTGAACTAATATTATATGAAGTAGACGTTGGGCCAGTAACATGGGTTGGAAAAGGTTCGGTTTTTGGGACGTTAAAATTTGGAGACGTTTGGATTGAGGAATGTGAGTCGGCGATGAGAGAAGGCTCAAGAGTTTGAGGCCCAGAAGTGATGATAGGCGTATGAACATGATGGGGCTCATCAGTGTCAACGTGTGGTATATCTGATTGAAATGTGGGTGACGATCGTATAATAGTAGAGATGACATTAGACGAGTCATCCAAAAAATCATATGAGGGACTCACGGTAGGTGTCATCGACCCAAACGGAAAAACAGTCTCATCAAAGGTAACATAACGGTAAATTATAATTTGGTTTGTGTTAAGGTCAAGGCAACGATAGCCACGATGATTGGTGACATGTCCCAAAAATATAGAAGGAGTAGCTCGGGGTTCAAGTTTGTGAGTGGCGTCACGGTAAAGGTAACAAAGGCACCTAAAAGTGCGTAAAATACTATAGCCAGGTGTGGTTCCAAAAAGTCGAGTAAACGGGATTTCATTGTCAATGGCACGCGAGGGTAAAATATTTAATAAGTAAATTTCCATATTAAGAGCTTATGTCCAATAGTTGAGAGGTAGATAAGCCTGAAATAATAACGTGCGAATAAGGTTCTTAATTGTGCGAATTATCCTTTCAGGTTTCCCGTTTTATTATGAGGTGTGTGGACAGGAAAAGCAAAACTAAATCCCATTATTAGCAAACAACTTATGAAAGGCGTGGTTATCAAATTCACCACCATGATCACACTGAAATGACTTTATCATACTTAAATTGAGTGTGGACAAAGTTACGAAATAACACAAACTTGGACAAAACATCAGATTTATTAACTAACGGGTACACCCAAACATATTATGAATAATGATCCAAAAATAAAACATAGTACTTAAACCCAGAAAGACTCAAAATTGAGGAAGTCCACAAGTTCGAGTGAACAATATCAAAACAAGACTGAACCGAAGTATTAGAACTAACAAATGGAAGCCTCACGTGTTTGCCAAGCTGACAAGCATGACAAAGAACAGGAGGTTTCTCTTAATTACACGAAATAGAATTACTAGAAAGAACATGACGTAACACTTTATTTCTTGGATGTCTAAGACGCTGGTGCCACATATACTGACTGGTGAGGAACGCATGAGGAATGTTGGAAGGTTGCGTGACCGGGTATAGATCTCCAGTGCTATCACAACGAAACAGCACCCGACGAGTTAGGAAGTCCTTAACAGAAAAACCAAAAGCGTCAAACTCAACAGTACAAGAATTATCACGAACAAACTGATGAACAGAAATTAAATTTCTAACAGTATTAAGAGTAATAAGAATGTTATTCAAATAAATATGGGTTGTAGGCAAAATACTATGGCCAAAGTTGGTAACGGGTATAGAAGAACCATCACCAACCGAGACAGATGGGTAAATATACAAATCAAAAACATCACTAAGACTAGAAATAGAATCATTAATGTGAGAACTCGCACCTGTATCCATATTCCAGTTTCCTAGAGCATGATCATGAAGTGTCATAGTACTAAAAGCATTTGCCAAAATCGTCTCTTGTCCCAAAAAGTGACTCGTATAAACCAAAACACTCAGCTGTCCCAGCTGATATCCTTGAATAGGTTACCCGACAGACCGGGCTGACCCGAGTTTCCAAGCTGACACGGCTAAATAGCCTGACCCGGATTCATGGGCTGAGATAGAACTTGGGTCGGCTGAGTTATAAACTGGGCCAAATGACCTGATGGATAGTAAACAGTACGTGGTATGCAATATCCATTATGGACCTGATGATAATTAGAACCATGTTGGGCTGGTGGACCATAAAAGCCAGGTGGGCCATGATTTAAAACAGATTTGTTGCTTGGGCTAGTATGTGCCGTATGAAGTGCCAAGGGATTATTCATAGTGTGAATTTGCACAATAGTATTATCATTAGGTTGTGGACTAGTAGATTTTTCATTAGCCCCAAGTTTAGCCAAAAGACCTTGTAAAGTAAGGATATCAGTAGGTTTTAAGCTCAGTGAGGATGTAACCTTAGGATTATGAGTACTATTTGACTACAAAGAGGGATTACCATGAACCCCGTTATGGAGAAACTTACATTCCTCACCAAAACGACAAGAGCCCTTATTAAAATTATTACAAGGTTTGTGTACCTTTTCCGTAGAGGGAGTAGAACGCCGAGCATTAGCACCGAAATTAGCCAACAAAACCATAAGGGTCGATAAAGTAGAATCATATGTATGTTGAGCCCATGATTTTAAATGCATCTCTGCCATAGTGAGCATGGAACGAAATGTCTTTAAATCCGGGAAAGGATCCTGATGAATAATAATGTCAGACACATGCTGATACTTATCGGGTAACCCATCAAGAGAAATACTAACCACATCATCATTGCTAATGGGGGACCCAAGGCTAGATAAAATTGTTGCAACAGGTTCAATCTTACGAAAGTAAGCATCTATGCTCAAATCGCCAAGCTTCATTGAGCTCAATTCCGCCTTCAATGCAATAGAACGAGACCGCTTATTGTCATTGAAGATCAAAGCAAGAATGCCCCAAGCTTCCTTTTTCGTTGTAGGGTTCTCAACCACAAGCCGTTGTTGAAGAGTTTTGGATAAAGTTTTAAAGATCCAAGTAAGGAAAATGGAGTCTATTGCCAATTATTCCGTGGTAGGAGGTGTCGGCTCACTAGATAAGGTATCATCTATTGTTTTAGGTTCACTCAAGATGTGTTTCAAGATATTATAGCCTTTACACAAGTTTTGAAAAATACATTCATGATGAGTAATTCATCTCATCAACATCCAATAGTACGGGAACACGAGTTGTAAGATTAGTGATCACCATAAGCTTATTCGAAAGCGATATAGCGAGGGGAGAAGTAGAGGCAGGACCACCAGTCATATTATAGTCGAATAATAAATGTTGGGCGTGAACAATGGATATAAAATAGGATAGTATGGCTTGGAACAATGTAGGACAGTAGGTAATCACTAGCACCAATGCAAAGGATTAACCAATGCAAACCAAAAGTGACTTATACAAAAGTCAGTCAAGAACAGAAACTTTGAACAAACAATTAAGTAAACAGTTCGAGTGGTAATCATAAATACCAACGGTCCATAATAACAGACATGATTCGTCGACTGGTAATCACAATACCAACGATCGACAGAAGAACAAAAGTATAAAGGGGGATCATGAGTTTTAGAGTTTTAGAGTTTTAAGGTTTTAGGAGGATCGTGCGTTTTGGATCGATACCATGTAGGATAAAAGTGTTTTGTTTCTATTAACATCACCAAATCATACATATATAGTGTGCAAGCCCTAATAAATAACACTCGGGCTTTAGTCCATACAAGACATATACGGGATATACATAAACATACGACCAATAGTTTGTTGTTTGTGGAAGAGGGAGTAGAGTGGGTGTTGATATAGTGAAGAAGAAGATGTAGTTGTTTAAGAGGTAGATAATTAAAAATGAGAGTTGTAAAGGGGTAGAGTGGTTGTGGATAACAAAAGGCGACTAAACTGAGTTTTTTACGTAATTTACATCGTTAGTCCCTGATGTCAGCCCTGTTTGCCTGTTTTGTCCCTTATTTGGGAAATCCGCCGAAATAGTCCCGAAAGTGGCAAATTTGGTGCGCTTTTGGTCCCAAGCAGTAACTATCATTATTTTTATCTGTTAATCTCACCACCCAATGGGTATTATGGTAATTTTGTACGAAAACTAGTTACACCGTTGGTCCTTGACCAACCAAAATCTTAAACTGGAAATAGTACCCGTTAGTTTTATTGTTTTTGTATTTTTCCTATTATGTTATTGGTCCTTGATGTCTCAAATTGTCTTTTACGTTTTCCCGCCTAATAAACACGGACCAACTTGTCTTCCCAAGAAAGACTTAGGCTTAGGGACTCTCCGTTTTAACTTATGTTTAGTTCCTAGTTCTTACACTTTTGACTTTTGGGTGAATTGATGACCATCCATTTCAACTTAGGTTTTGCTATTTAAAGGTTCATTATATCCAGTATTCATACACCTTTTCATACCTAACAAAACAATTCTTCATTTCTAAGTATAGTCATGGCTCGTCTTGTACGTCTAGAGGAACTGTGTGTGGCTGCTAATTTAAAGTTGGTGGTTGATGCGATGTTGGTTTATTTTTAGAGGGACACATGTAGGGATATGCAATGCAACATATCTAACCAAGTTATGGCATGAGTTGGCCGATCATGTTAGCGAGAGGGATTTGTTAATATATGAAATGGAACTTTTGAGTGGATCTTTGGTGGCGTCCAACTGTGTATAGTTTTTAAAAAAGATTCAACAGTGTGACCAGTTGAAGCTTATGAAATTGATGAGGCTGATTGCCATAATGCATATTCAGGTGACCAAGAAGAACTTATTTGTTACGCTCATGATGAGTCTGCGAAATGGTTGTGGTATGGGGCGTGGGCATGTGGTTTTTTATGTTTTGGGTTTAGATCTTTTGGCTTGGTTGGGTTGTGTTTGGGATGAAAAATGATGGGTTTGCAGATGTTTTAATGGCTGGGTTATTTAGTTTGTGTAGGTTCTTTACTCATATGAATATGTATATAATGTTTAGTCCAAAAAACTAATTATTACAATCAACAACAATTGCATCAAAATAACCATTTAATTACCAAATAAGTTTATTGTGAAATAGATGGTACGACCAGGCTTCGATGGTAATCAAAGAGTTGGATGGTGATGGTTGAACTGCCAAGCCGTGTATAACCTGTAACAACAAAAATGGAAACACTACGTTAAGTGAAGCGCTGAGGTGTAACCCTACGAATCACCTCCGACGTGAGAGTAAGTATAAGTTTATGATTGCAATAAGTACGTATGTAATGAAATGTAGGTGTTTATAGCGCAATCAAACCTGAATGACCTGCCCATCTATTTATAGTCGTGAAATAGGCTAGAGCCTGCACTAGAACCGGTGATTGTAGGAGTGTCTCGCAATTTTATGGGATTACAAAGGATAATATACCACGATCCCTACCTTGGCGGGAAAGCCTTGGCAGGGATAGAACATGGGTTTTGACTTTGTCAGACCTAGCCTTTGCGTCAGTTTCATCGAAGGGCATACCCTGAAGGGTATTGGGCTTCGAGTGGCGGATTCCCTTACTGGTAAACATCATAAAGATGATTTATGCCACTAGAAACTATTCGAATGTTTCTAGGTGTCATTTGGAGTAGATCTCAGGCGAGCTCGGAGGTGAGGCCTTCGAGCCGGAGGGTATGTCATCAAGCCTCCCAGTCGAATGTGATATATACATCTATGGATGTATTGCTTTCAACATCAAAATATATCATTTCCGCAGCCCTCTCATCAGAGCCTAGTATACACGTGTCTCATGTGCATTTAAGACTAATCCTAATTGATAGAGGGTTAGTTATGGTTTAAATACCGATCAACCAAGAGTCGTTCCTTGGTTATCGTGATTGTCCCATCAAAATTTTATTCTAACATTTGAAATTCGGATAAATTTTTTTATCCCTACACGTGTATGATCACAAATGTATTTCATCCTCTATAATTAATTTAGCCATTCCAACCCTACTTTCTTTTACGCCTCTATTGACTTTTACTTCAGTTTTTATCTTCTCTGCCTCGTTCCATCGTTAAAAGGTAATAATCTCTTCTTCAAGTTTCAAATATGAGCGCCAAGAAAGTTTTACGTACACATACGTGTACCCTAACAAAATATGAGCTAACAACATTTCTTGTTAACTATGACAATCCATCCGACTTAAAAGTTATACTTCCTAAAAGTAGTAAAATTATGTACGATGCGTCAGGAGCTTTGTTAGCATGTACATTCATTTATTATTCTTTCTAACCTGAGAATTCCACTACCTAAGTTTGTTTATGAGGTTCTAAAATATTTTTGGGTGCATTTGTCTAGGTTGAATCCTTTTTGCTATGCCAAACTTACCACTTTTGTTGTAATGTGTAAAGCATATAGTGGTGAGCCAACAGTAGACCTGTTTAGGGGCATTCTGAACCTTTTCCCTGTAGGGACTGACTAGCCTTTGCCAAGAGGGCGGGGGCAGATGTCCCCACGATCCTACTAAAGCCTATCTCTCATCTTCAGGATTAGAAGGGTCAAATCTTCTATATCCAAGATACAATAGTACCACGTGAGTATCTTGAGCTTCTCTCGAAGGCTAATAGGTTGGATAGGAAAGCATCAAAGACAAGATTCTCCTTTTTGTTCATGAGACCTCCTTGTATCATTGTCTGGGTCCGGACCTTCTTAAATCCTATCTTGTATCTTGTTGGCCTAAAGCCGTCATGGGAGCACAACCCACAAAGGCATGAGATCTTCGTTCGTAGAAATGGTATTTACTAGTCTAATTCTTTTGTACATAATTTCTTTGCTGCTGATAATAGACTCCTCTTCTTGTTTTGCAGAAATGATATTCAGGAAATTCATGTTCGCAGCTGATGATGATGAGTTGAGCTTTCTGCTGAAAGAGCCTTCGGATGAATTTGGTGCAATTCTCCTTCTTTCTCGACCAACAAAGAAAATCCTTGTATGGATGATGAGCCTATAGCAAATGCCAACCTGGATCAGTTGGTGGAAATTTTTACTGAATCAGAGGGGTCTCCGGTACGCGAGCAAGCTATGGTTGTGATTAGTGGGAGTGTGACATAGAGAATGAAAGATCGAAAGTGCATAACGAGAAAACCGCACTACGACAAAAACCGGTGGATCAGTTTTAACAAAAAGAAAAACCGCAAATGTGGTGTTGTCACAAAACCCGCACCGCACCGCACATTGATTATTTAAAATCTAAAAACAACACATTGATTATTTTATGTGTGTTATAAGGCTTCTACTTCACATTATCATTAATATTCTTATAAGGTATAAGTGATGTATGTGTTTACATTAAATATATGCGTTGTTATAACCGAAAAAACCAACATTGTAAACCAAAAACCGCAAAAACCCACACAAATTATATAAGTCATAAGTGATGGTGCAGTGCGGTTAAAACCCGCAAAACCCACAAAAACCGCAAAAAACCCGCAAAACCAAAACCGCAAAATGTGGTACGGTGCGTTTTTTATTTTTATAGAAACCGCAAGTGCGGTTGCGGTTCGGTTTTAGTTAAAAACCGCACCAACCTGCACCATGCTCACCCCTAGTAAGTTGTCCACCTTCAGTTCTCCTCCAAGGGTCACCTGACAGAAATCTTCCCATGCTGCTTTGACTGCTAAAGCCAAGGTTGGGCCTTCATCCTACTTGGCCATATTTGATGATGATGTTTAAGGTAACTACCTTTTCTTGTTACTTCTCGTATTTCTCTTTATAACTTACTTATCCCTATTTGCTTTGTTATTGTAGGTTTACCTGAGGCCTCCAAGCTGAATACCTCTGTCGAGTGCCATCACCTAATCTTCAACATTACCCCTCTGGCTTGGAAGGTCATATAAACAACCAATTTGATGAGGAACTATTTGATTGGCATGATCAATGTTATGTGCGATAGGCCGTGGTTGATAATGTTGTTAACCGAAGGGCTCAGAAGTTATTAAAGGTGGTTGACCAGGTAAAAGGAGAGTAAGAGGTGATCAAGGAAAGGAAGAAAGTTAGGGAGGGTAAGTATGCAGAGCTAGAGGCTAAGTATGAGGCTGTCATGACAGACTTTGACAAGAATCCAGCTGTAATGGTTCTTCTTCAAAAGATTGTCACCCTCCTAGCTGAAGTTAAGGTTTAAAAGGGCACTCTCGACAAGATGTTGTTGGAGAGCCAGAAATGGGCTGGGTATGAAAAGAACCTTGCAACTTTAGAGTCGAACGTTTCTATGTTAGAGGGTGAAAAGAGTAGGCTTCAGGAAGTCGAGACCCAGCTCCGCTAAGAGGTTGAGGATGTTAAACATGATAGGGCAAAGGTGGTGCCCTACATTGATATGGACTTGGTGCATAGCGATGATATGGCCAAGCTTGTGGGCAGGCTTACGACTTCTGCCATCTTCTACGGAAGATGTGCTGCTCTTGATGAGGTTGCGAAGATGGGCAAGCCAATTAATTTGGCAAAAATAAAGGGTTATCGGCCAACATACAACAAGGAATATACGCACGCTGATAATGATCTTGCGACTTCTATCTTTCCATTCTTATCCGAAGCCACAACAGACCCTTCAGCTCCCATCGAAGCTCTTCTTAATCCCAGGTCGCTTCATCGCCCCACTCTATCGAAGACCTCAACTCCTTCCAAGCTAGCCACTTCATCTCCAGCTCCATCAACGAAGCCCTTTTCTCCTCCTCCTGAAGTTTAAAGGTTACCATGTGGTGATAATTTGGTTTTCGGGGTGGCATGTACCCCTTAAGACAATTTATTTTTATGCTTGTCAGGCTTCGGCCTTAGAAAAATTTATGTTTATGCATGGTTTGTGTTGGCCGTTAAACAATTTATGCTCAGCCCTTGTGGCTAATTTTGATTTGGCCCCTCTTTATGGGGGATTTTAATGCTATGAGGAATAGTAACCTTAATTTTTGCTTTTAGTTAACCCGTAGGCTAAGATTTCAGTATCTTTAAGTTTTACAAGTTAAGACTCATGTGTGGCCTTATCAAGTGCAAATTAGTCACCAAGATTTTTCAAGCGGTCCTTTGCTTGTAACGGAGGGTTGTGACCCGCTCCGTTTTAGCCCTAAAGGTTTTGAACGAATACCTTAGGGAAGTTAACGTGAATTAATAGACGTTAGTTTAATAATGAAAATTAGGCTCATGTGTGGCCCTATATCATCTTTTCGAAGGTTGAAACTTTTAAGTACTTGGTGAATCAAATCTTTGTTGTAAATAACGACACAAGAGATTTGATGGGAATTAATTACTTTCATTGACCGTGTAGGAAGATTTACATCAGATTGAATATGATCACTTATTTTGCTACACTTAGTAAATTTACCTTGGCAAAAGGTAATCTTAAACAAAAATACTGAAATAGATTGTAAGGTTTCATGCATAGAACTTACGAAGGCTTGAATTGTTCACCATGTGATTGATTGGGTAGCCATGGGTGGTTGCTATCTTGTATGTTCCATTTCCATAGGCTTCATTGACTATGTAAGGTCCCTCTCATTTTTGCTCATGAGTTCCTTCGCTATTGTTTGATAAGAGTACGTAGTCTCCTAAATCGAAGGTGGAGGGTCAGGCCCTTGAGTCCTAGTATTTTTGAAGCTTATCTATGTAATAATATTCCTCTATTAAGGCCACTTATTTGTCCTTATTCATGTCATTTTCTCCTTCAGTAGTCTCTTCTTGTGTTGGTCGCTTCTCTCCTTCTAGAGTAGGGTAAGCAACCTTCAGGATGATTGCTTTAGACCCGTAGGTTAGGGTAAAAGGAGTCTCTTTTTGACTGTTTCTTGGCAAGGTTCGATGTGCCCATAGTATTCGTGGGATATCGTCTACCCATCCTTGTTGGCTTCGAATATGTCACTTCTTTATATGGTTCTTTATTTCCATGTGTTCTGTAATAGGTGCAAAAGATTGGTGTATCTTTAACCATTTACGAAAGTCTGGGAAGATTCCTTCTGTAAATTATCTTCCTTCGAAGTAATGGTTTGTGGGACTCCAAATCTGTAAATTACGTGTTCCCATATGAATTTTTCCACTTGTCTTCCACTTGTCTTGGTCAGAGGCTTCGCCTCTACCCATTTGGTAAAGTGTTCGATGGCTATAGCCAAGAATTTCAAACCTCCCGGAGCCGCATGTAAAGGCCCCATTATGTTGATCCCACAATGGCTAAATGGCCAGGCACTGTTTACGAAGTCGTATCCTGGTTTGGTACTCTTGTTGTTGTCAAGTAAATCTGGCAATGTGTACATTCCTATATTGCCTCCACTGTCTCCCTGTGCATCGATGGCCAATAGTAGCCTAACTTCGTAATCTTCGAAATCATGGAGCGGGGCTCTGCGTTGAACCTACAAGAGCCTTGATGTACTTCTTGTATGATTTCTTTAGCTTGTAAAGGACCTACACACATGAGCCATGGTGTAAAGAAAGACCTTTTCCTTTGATGAGCCGGTACTGGGGAGCTCTGATTCGTACTTTCTAGCTTTCTTTAGATCTTCTAGTTGTAACCCACTTACTAAGTATTCGTAGATGGGTGTCATCCAATTTTTCTCTGTTTCAGTCGTAATTTTTGTTACTTCCTTGTTGGTTATCGACCTATCTGCGAGAACTTCTATTAACACTTCTTTGGTTAATCGTTCAAAGGTCATTGAAGCCAACTTGCTTAGTGTGCCAGCCTTCTTATTTTGGTTTCTGCAAATATGCTCCATGGAATAGGCATCGAAGCTTCTCAAGACCTACTTCGTCTTTTCTAGCACAGCTTGATCATGGGCTGCCTGGCTTCCAAGAGGCCTTTAATTTGTTGGAGGAAGGCTCCATACTATCGTTGGAGGTTAATCTATCAGGGGACTGTGATGTGGAAAAGAATGGTAAGTGGTCATGTATATATGCGGATGGAAGCAATGAGTATCATGCAGTCTGCACGAGACCTGACATAGCATCTGCAAATGAGGATGGGGTTGATCGTGGGTTATAGACAAACATACATGTTTTTGTGGATTTTGACTACGCCATGGGTGGATCAATCACAAGGTACAAGTTTATGATACAAGGATGTGTAGGAAGCTGGAAAGCTTATGTACATCACATGGAGGCTTTGTTGACAACTGAAGCGATATATATGACACTTAAAAAAGGAGGCTATTTGGCTAAAGAGAATCTCAACACATTCAGGAGCTAAGCTAAAATGTGTAGCTGTTGGTGCTACGGGTGCCTTGACGAAGGCAGTCCCTGGTTCGAGGTTCCGACATTGGTTGAAGTTGCTGAGTATCGGTATAAACTAATATTAAGCATAAGGTGGAAATTGTTAAAATTAGTCTTAATATTTGTCTAGGAGGTAAAATGTATTTGCTTAGTTATAGTTTTAGTCAAATAGGGATCTTGGTATGCATGGTTGAATGTATAACCGACTCGGAATGTTTTTCTCTTTTTATTATGATTCCTTGTTCGACAAGGAACAGTTTTCTCCCCTCTCATTCTCTATAAATAAAAAAGGGGGAGGGGGGGTCATTGTACCGTTCATTTTTTTCCTTTGATTAATAAACATAAACGTTTGAGTCATGTGTGGGTTATTTTTCTGTCGTGCATACAATATAAAGTTCTCATGTGGTGTGTTCTTCATTCGTATCGGTTCATTTCGCATTCTAGTAAACCAAGTTTGTTGGGATTTTACAAAAACCCACATATAACCCAATAAAACATAAATACAACAACACACGTAAATAAGAAAAAATACGGATAACATCTGCTGGTACTTTCGATGCCAAAGCATATGACGCGAGATCCGATGTTGGGCTCGCGTTATATGCTTACGTTTTGGGATGACGCAAATCCCCCCCAACGTGTGCTCTTAGTGACTCAACAAAAAAAAATCATTTAACACTATATCTTGAAGAAAATTGATCACAATTTGCATATATCATAATGAAACCATGTATTCGTAATCGTTAAAAAGGATAATGTTTTCATTGATAGTTGGTAGATTTTTTCTTAAAAAATCATGTCCCTCTTAACTATCTTTAACATTTATGAAAGTTCTCTTTTATCATTTTAAATACAAATTTTCGAAAGAGGTACCTATACAAGGACCCGTAAGTCGATTTAACACATTATACATGAATCTATATGGTAGTCGAATAGGCATAACGTTGGTACATTTAGAAGCAACGACACGATATAGTTTACAATCAATTTAACATCATGGTTTTTTTAGTAGTTTTGTTACCTGGCGATTAAACGCATGACAAGTACAAACTCGCACTGGAGTGCGGGCTGCACAACCCTTGTTAAAAACATCTGATACCCAACAAGTAACAATAGTGTCACCAATATTTGATAGCAACAAGTAAAAATCATAACACCGTTGATGCTAAAAGACTTGCTAAGAAATGTTGTAACATAGTAACATATAACATTTTCAATGTCACCACAATATAAGCTTATATAGTAGCTTCAATGCTCCAAGGTAATTATATTGGAACATGATGAAGAGGACATTGTGCATCAGTTATTACGATTGCAACCACGTACTAATTAAAATGGAGAAAATGACGCTGGATACGTCTTCTGTTTGTATATCTTATTTTGTGTTATGTACATTTAACATTCATTAATTGACATGTATTCGCAACATAACTTGGCCGTTTAGCATCTACGATGTTATGGTTGTTGGAATATTGAGTTTGGAAGTTTATTGGTTGTTGGAATATTGAGTTTGGAAGTTTATTAATCATAAAGCATGAGGTACAATTAGTTGTTGCGTTACCTGATTGTACATGACACACAACATATGGTACAAGTTGGTGAAGCAACTTATACTACTTGTGTTTGACTTGTTATGCAAAGACCTGGTAAAAGGGAAGTGGGCAGATTCGTGAATCAAACAAACTCCATTTTCTTCATGACTTTAGGGAAAAGAGAGTTAACCACTTCTTTCAGTTACAAGTCATGTTAGTGCTTATAAGGACTCCCTAGAGTTCTGATAAACACACACAAAAACAAACACATATCACATAATATTGTTGTTGTCATAGAATACTTCCTTTTAAGTTTTTGTCTACCGCTATTGTGTTGCAAACCGGTGTCGTTGCTGCTCAAGGTTTGCGTGTGTGGACTGTATACATCCTGAAGTGCCCGGCTCGTAGACTCCAGCAACTTTACGGGGTGCCGATCGTACTTAAAAGGACAGGGATTGATCTCCTGTACAGTTCTATCTTTGTGGTGTTTATTGCATTCAATCAGACACGAAGAAGATGGAGATTATGTCAGGTTTTGTTGCTGCACTTGGGTTTATTGCTGTTGCATTTTGGGTAATTTGTTTGTTGTTCAGAATATGCACAAATGTCATATTCAGGTTGTTGTTTCTGTTTACAAATGCATCAGTAAGGTATGTTAATTCATTTGGTTCAATTCTTGTTATCCATTTCAATTTGGTTTGTGCTAAATTACATAACAGAATATATGTTCATATATTCAACAATCTTTTAAGTATGATTCGTGAAATTCCAATTGAACCAAATGAAAGTCTTGTGAAGGCTGGAATTTCTAAGAAGAGAATTTCCAAACGCGGACCATTAAGACTAAAATTGAGAAAATTAAAACGGAAACCAAAATCAGTTGTTGGTCACATATCGGCTATTGTCACTCGGAATCCCTGTGCTAACGGATGGTATCTTGACTCTGGAGCCACAGTCCATGTTTGTGACTCGAGAGACAAGTTTGTAGACTATCAGAAAGTTACGGGTAAACAAGTGATAATGGCTAACAGTGATAGAGCTGATGTTTGCGGGTTTGGAACTGTGAAACTGAAGTTCACTTCTGGTAAAGTTGTAACCTTGCAAAATGTGTATCATGTTCCCTCGATTCCAAAATGCCTTATATCAGTTAGCAAATTGGACGAGCACGGTTTTAAAATCACCTTCGAGTCAAGGAAAGTTGTGATTTCAAAACATGGTGTATTTGTGGGAAAAGGATACATTCTGGGAGGGATGTATCGTGTAGATGATAGTAGTGGTTCGGTTGGTAAAATTCAAAATACTAATGTTTCTGTTGTTGAACTATCTTATTTTGAAACTAATGGAAAACTGTTTGTACAATTTTTTATGGCATAAACGTTTAGCACATACAAATGTGAAAAACATTGAAAAGATAAAAAACAACGGATTAATAAAATTTCAAAATAAAGATTTCGAAAAATGTAAAACATGTGTAAAATCAAAGTTTGTGAAGAAACCATTTCCAACCGTTAAACGTGAAACTACACTGCTTGAATTGATACACTCTGATATTTATGAACTGAACGGAATACTTACTCGAGGAGGTAGAAGGTATTTCATAACATTCTGTGATGATTCCGTTACCTTTATGTATACTTATTACGATCGAAAGACGAAGCTTTTGATTCATTTAAAGTGTACAAAGCTGAGGTAGAGAATCAACTCGGTAAAAGGATTAAAATCCTTAGGTCAGACCGAGGAGGGGAGTACTTTACTGGGATGTTTGCTGCATTCTGCGAAGAGAATGGTATTAAGCATGAACGTACCTCTCCGTATATACCGCAATAGAACGGTTTAGCCAAAAGGAAAAAACCGAACCCTTGTAGAGATGGTTAACTGTATGTTGAACCAATCTGGGCTACCGACTAACTTACGGTGAGAAGCCTTGTTAGCCGCATGTCACATTCATAATAGAATTATTAGTCGTGTAATTCCCACGAGTCCATATGAGTTATGGAAAGGTAGAAAACCAAACCTGGATTATGTAAGAGTCTGGGGGTGTGTGGCCTACTATCGAACACCTGATCCTAAAAGGTCAAAACTTGGAGCTCGAGGTATTAGAAGCGTGTTTGTTGGATACGCCAAAAATAGCAAGGCTTATAGACTATTGGATGAAAGAACATGTGTAATAATAGAATCTAGAGATGTGGACTTCTTTGAAGATAAATTTTCTAATGATGTCGAAAATTCTCATGCGGAGCTAGTTCCAACTCCTTGTGGTTCGTCTCATGGAGAAACCTCCACGGAGATTAATGAACCACGACAGAGCATACGAGCTAGAAAGGAGAAAGATTTTGGATCAGATTTTTTCTCTTACTTAGTCGAAGGGACGCAAAAGAAAGTGACAAGAAAGGTTATTTTCACTATCAATATTGATGACGACCCTAAGACTTTCTCGGAAGCCATGTCATCTCATGATGCTCCTATGTGGAAGGAAGCTATTAATGATGAAATGGATTCCATCCTTGGAAATCAGACTTGGGAATTAGCAGAACTTCCTAAGGGCGTGAGACCTATAGGTTTCAAGTGGGTGTTTAAGAAGAAGCTTAACCCCGATGGATCGATATCTGCCTTTAAAGCAAGACTAGTTGCTAAAGGCTACAGACAGAAAGAGGGGATTGATTACTTTGATACGTACGCCCCGGTTGCTAGAATTAGTTCTATAAGAACTCTTATAGCAATTTCCGCGGTTAAAGGGTTATACATACATCAAATGGATGTGAAAACGGCCCTTCTAAATGGTTACTTAAACGAGGAGGTTTATATGGAGAAACCCGAAGGTTTTGTGATACAAGGACAAGAGAAAAAAGTATGTATACTTGTTAAATCCTTGTACGGGTTGAAGCAAGCTCCAAAGCAGTGGCATGAGAGGTTTGACACTATTGTTACTTCTTTAGGATTTCAGCATAACAGTGCTGATAGGTGTATTTATACCAGAAGTACGAAAGACTATACAGTGGTGATTTGTCTTTATGTTGATGATATGTTGATCATTGGCACAACTCTTGATGGTATATTGGAGACGAAGTCTTACTCATCATTGAACTTTAAAATGAAAGATCTTGGAGAGGTAGACACCATCTTAGGAGTTAAAGTGAGAAGGACAAACAATCAACTTTCTCTGAGTCAGTCTCATTACATTAATAAGATACTGACTAAGTTTCGACACTTGGATATCAAGGAATGTAACACTCCTTTTGATACAAGTGTGAAACTTGAAGCACATTCTGGTCGTGCGGTGCCTCAACTAGAATATGTGAGTGTCATTGGTAGTTTGATGTATGCCATGCATTGTACTAGACCTGGCATTGCTTTTGCTGTGAGCAAGTTAAGCTAGTACACAAGTAACCCGAGTTTGGAACACTGGGATGCAGTGTCAAGAGTACTAGGATACTTGAAGAGAACTAGTGCTCTTCAACTGACATACACGTCATACCTGAGAGTCTTGGAAGGGTATTCAGATGCAAGCTGGATAAATCACTCTGGTGATTCTAAATCCACAAGTGGGTGGATTTATACACTTGCTAGAGGAGCTATTTCTTGGGCAAGCAAAAAACAAACGTGTATTTCTCATTCTACTATGGAAGCGGAATTTATTGCCTTGGCTGCAGCAGGCAAGGAGGCTGAGTGGATTCGGGATTTGTTGATGGATATCTGATTGTGGCCCGGTCTAATGCCCTTAATTCCCATGTATTATGACAGTAAAGCTGCCTTGTCTATAGCTTACAATTCTGTGTATAATGGGAAGTCAAGACATCTCCGTCTTCAACGCAATTATGTGAGACAATTAGTTGAGAATGGTACCATTAGTGTTGTTTACGTCAAGTCGTGTAGAAACTTGGCAGATCCACTTACTAAGCCTCTGACAAGAGACTTAGTGAGTGTTACTACTAGAGACATGGGTCTAAAACCATAAATGAATCGGTTAGTGATGGTAACCCGACTTGGATTTAGTGCTCATATCTCCAAGTTTAATGGGTAATAACAAGTCACTAATCGATAGAAGGTACTATCGCATCATGGACCCATGTAGTATAGATAGTACAGCGTTGTCGAGAACTAGGATGAGATTATTTTCTTAACAAAACTTTAAAGGCGTCTTAGCAACGGAGACGTTATAGAAGTTTTACCTATATGACTTAGAGGTGGTGCCGCCTTGAATAGAGAGTTTATGGTTTTTCTCTTAGAGGGTCATGAATCAGGATAAAGCGCATGGCCATATTAGCGCTCAGTGAGAACGCAATGGTTACGATGGGAAGTGTGTAGAATTATGCCGGTGATATCACAAGATTCTTGGTTTAATCTTCGGACACCTTAGAATCGATTTTACTTTGCACATTTCGAGTAAACAAGGTTTAATCTTAATGACACCTTCGTGACATAACTCATAAGAGTAGAGGAAAACTTTCCAACCTGGTGGGGGATTGTTGGAAATAATAGTTTGGAAGTTTATTACTCATAAAGCATGAGGTATAATTAGTTGATGCATTAACTAATTGTACATGGAACACAACATAAGGTACAAGTTGGTGAAGCAACTAATCAAATACCATTATATTTGACTTAGTATGTGTTGACTTGGTAAAAAGGAGAAGTGGCAGATATGAGAAAATAACCACTCATTATCTCCCCTTTTTATGGATCGTGGTTACAACTGATCAATGTGATCTCGATACATTAGTTGTGTATAAAAGGCTATTGAGAGTTCTGGTCAGAATAGATATACAAAAACAAACACATATCAGATCCTTGTTGTTACCATTGAACACTTCCTTTCAAGTTTTCTGTCTACCGCTGTTGCGTTACAAACCGGTGTCGTTGCTGCCCTAAGGTTTGTGTGTGTGGACTGTATACATCCTGAAGTGCCCGGCTCGTAGACTCCAGCAACTTTACGGGGTGCCGATCGTACTTAAAAGGACAGGGATTACGTCTCCTGTACAGTTCAATCTTTGTGGTGTTCTGTTGCATTTAATCAGGTACAAAGATGGAACAAGAGATGGTTTTTGTTGCTGCACTTGGGTTTACTTCTGCTGCGTTTTGGGTCGTTTGGTTGCTGTCCAGTTGGAGCACAAATGTCTTATTCATGGTGTTGGTTCTGTTTACAGATGCATCACTAAGGTATGCTAATTCATTTGGTTCAATACTTTTTATTTACTTCAATTTGGTTTGTGCTAAGAGGGCGTTTGGGATTGCTTATTCAAAATAGATTATGCTTTTTAAAACGGATAATCAGATAATCAGCGGTTACAAAACGTGATTATAAAATGTAGTGTTTGGATTTGATTATGTTGTTTGATATCGCAATAATCAGATAATTTATTTTTGAGTGTTTGACAAATCAGATTATTTGATGCCTCAATTTGTAAAATGACTAAAAAAGACTTCTTTATATATTAGTTGTATTTTTAAATTTAACAATGATAATATATATTTATAACTATCTTTATATATAAAAAATCGAAAACATTTCTATGTGTACGGTCCAATAAACAAGATATACATCAACCTACTTTTGGCTCACACATTGACATCACCAAACTTTTGCCATCATCCAGTATCCCGTATTTACCATCATCCCCATTCCAACTACAACACTTTAACCAAACTTTTTAAGTTTTATAAACCCATTTTTTTAATCGAGTATTACCAAAAAGTTCATCGCTCATCACAAATTCATAACAGTGGGATTATGTCTTCGTTGACCCATGACCGGAGCAATACCATCGAAGCAAAAGATGGTTGTGGCTTAACCGCTTAACTATTGAATCAAGGTCACAGTTCAAAGATTTATGAGGAAGAAGATGAAGTATTGTCGATGGGTATATTGGTCATTTGGCTACTAATCTATTGCTTCAGGAA
>BQNB010016613.1:10000-26047 GCA_026074375.1 Tanacetum coccineum | reverse complement strand
TACGCTACCCATGTCTATACGACAATATGGGGCAACAATTTCGCACTTGGATTTTGCATATGAAGCATAAAATATGGCCATTCAGGCACTGCAAGAACCAAAAAAATCAGACAGCAAGTTATGTACTAATCATACGCTTAGAAAAACGAAAACATATCATCCTTTACATGTGATCGTTCACAAAACAGTGGTAAATTTCATAGAAACAAACCTGATGAATCGGCTGTGACATTAAGTTAGTACAAACAGGACATTCAAGAAGCTCCAATACATTGTTTAAAACAATTTGATGCTTTACACTTGTATCTGTTAGATCCCTTGTGATGGTTCCTGTCATTTTCTTCACCAACATATCATAAAATGTTAGCAATTCAGGCTTGACATTCATTAAAATCACGACAAACAATCTCTCCCCCATTAGCGTCTGAAGTCAACAAAAAAGTCAAATTCTACATAAGTTTTTTCAAACGTGGTTCGATCGAAATAATGTCATAAATTTGATGGCAAGTAGAGGTGTTAGTCGGGTTTAACTAGAGTCGGGTCAAATTGGGTCGGGTTAATTCGAATACGAGTAAAATTTATAACCTATATAAAAGAAGCTTTTGAAACTTTCATCTTGCCCCAAAATTACAAAAAAACTCCACGTGGATAAGAGAAAATTAATCAACGGCTGTGAGAAAAAAAAAATCCTGGAATCTACTACCGTATAACCCTACATTTTTTAATCAATAACTTGAATCAACTTCTAACCCTGGATCTTTGAATCCATTACTTTAATCAAATTCATAAAATCAAGAACAAAAACCGACTCGAGATTGAACTCAAACCAGAAATCGATTGAAAAACCACAAATCAATAAACCCTAATAAAACTCAAATTCATTGACGGTTGATTTATTGAATCAGAACGTTTTCATTCAACATTCCATCAATCAATTATATTATCATCAACCTAAACATGCGATTCAATGGTTTATTTTTGTGTTATGCGATTTAATGTAAGTTTTTTTACCAATCGACATTACGGTCAACATGTTATTTTGTAGTAAAAGGAAATTACAGCATATAAATTAAAACATTGTTCACCCGAATACCATTGTGGTTATAGACTTCTAATAGTTTTTTTTTTTTAACGGCGGCAATTTTATTAAAAAAATAGCAAGGCGCTAAAAATTACAAAGGGGATTTAAGCCAATCATTCCAACTACAAGACAATCTACCTCTATGCTTAAACCAAGAAAAAAATACAAACGAATATAATCGAAAAAATGTCCACTTTTCACAAGAGTAAGTTGAAAGTAACACTATTACATATCTAATAAGGCTAACACACAAAACCTGCATGTAAAAACAAACACAAACTAAAACAAAACAATACATGAAAATCATAATATATAGTAAAATACTTTAGTTTTATATCCTATAAAATATTAAAACCAAACGAACACTAGTTGTAACTTTTGTAACCAAAACCATAAAACCCAAACATCATAAAAAAAAACTACTAATCAATTTATCGTCATCAAGAATCTCGCGCGAGTGATGTTGGTAATTTGAATAATGATATTTTGTAAAGATACTTATACCCTTACCGTGTTATCACAGGTCATGTCTACCCCAGCTTATGTTGATTCAGAGACTATCACCTTGGCTGACTCAGAGCTCCCGAGTGCCCGTTCCTTTGCCTAATGACCCCTATATAGCGGTTAGGCAGGCCCAGTTAGTTGATACAGATACTGAGTCAGACCCAGAGGAAGCTCCCTCAGAGGCAGAGGAGTTGCATCCATTAGGTTCTAGAGTACCCCTTATGAGTGAGGAGTTTGAGGCTTCTAAGCCATCGGGTACTAGGACTGTTTCATCCCATTCTCTAGTTTCATTGGATTCCACTACACCATTGTCACCTAGTCATCCACTTACTCATGTTTCACCTACCCCTACACCCACCCGAGTTTTGTTCCACCGTAGGACCGCATGTATGGCGTGCGTACTTAGTCGACCCTATCCTCGGGCATGTCAGCCCGCATAGCAGAGGCCACTGCTTTGTCTCCATCTTCTTTCTATACGAGGTATAGATCCTCTTACGAGACATCATCATCATCTCTGACCCTTCCGGTGCGGAAGATATATAGAGGTACATCTGAGCTCATATTAGATACTAATAGTGAGAGGGACAAGTTAGGAGAGGAGGATACTAAGGAGGATGAGGAGGATGAGAGTTCAGATGTGCATGACAAGAGAGAGAGTCAGGATTTAGATAACGATGGTCATGATTTAGGTGATGAGGATCATGGTTTAGATGATGGGAGTTAGGGATTAGAGAACGAGGGACTTGGTTTAGAGGAGGAAGAGGTTGTACCTGAGGGTTAGCAGCAGGCAGTTCCGATTGTAGAGACAGCCACGAGCGAGTCTTTAGGACTTGGATATAGGGCGTTGAGACGTCCTGAGTTAGCAGTGGGGGAGGACCAGGTACATAGTACATTTGAGGTGGTCAGAGCTCTAGGTCTGTACCGAAGCGGCAGGGAGCAGAGAAGGTATCTGCGCTTAGACAGCCGCCCTTGATACATGGGTAGATCCTGAGGATGGCAGGGTTTACATCGACATTCCAGCTTATGTACACTGCACCTATTCAAACACCGCCATCTCTTGAGTAGTCGCTTGGTTCCTTACCAGTTTCCCCGTAATCCCCTGTAGTTCCATCACCCATAGCTTCACTAGTGGCTACCCCGACAGCCACCATATCGGTAGATGAGGATAAGTTTATAGAGGTAGGGGCGTAGTTAGAGCTTCATGGGAGCATACTCCATGATCACACTCCATGTTTGGATGCGCTACTACCTACTTTGGTTGTAGATATTGATAGGGATGTGAGGGAGCTGTATACTAGGTCAGGAGCAGTTAGAGATGAGATATTTTCATAGAGCTATAGATTGAGGAGTTTAGAGCGAGAGCAGGAGAGAGCCACAATGACTTTTTGAGCTTTGTGGAGGCCAGTGTTGGCATTGGAGGCATGGGAAGGGTATGTTGACACCTGATTAGCAGATATGTCATGGACTAGGTATGATGACCATAGACTGATTCATGATATGTTAGTACAGCAGGCCTCTATGCAGCGTGAGCTTCAAGAGATGAGAGGTTCTGTTACCGCTTTAGAGCATGAGAGGAGCCGTAGAGGGTAGTAGATGGTATGAGATTGGTTAGGATTTTTGTATGCCACTAAACCGTGTAGCTTCAGTTAGTGTTAGATTTGAACTGAGTAGCCTCAGTGGTAGTAGCCATGAACTGATTAGTATCAATCGATAGTGGATTCTTATCGAAATCATGGATATGATAGGAGTAGGATGATTATGTACGGAATTTGGAAGTCAATGGATAGTAGTCCGTTTTATTACATGAGTTGATACGTTTGGTACTTGAGTACGTCATTGTCTATACCAGTTAGTGACATGGTTCGTCACTCACCTCGGATAGGATTTTCTATACCTATGTGGAACTTGAAAAATATTCAAGTGACATGTCAAACAGTTGCGTTGGAAGAATGCGGAGTTAGGTAAAAATCTTGTGAAGTCGTGAGGAGCCTAGGTCATAATGGTAGTAGACTAATTTGGAACCCAAGTTGATTGTAGAGTAACCCTAGAAAACATTCTAAATCCTTAGTAAATTAGAACCCAAGGTACTCGAGACAAGTAAAGTCTACTTGGAAGAGTTTAAGCAGACTTTAGTAAACAAATCTTGGAAAAGGTTAAAAAGAACCGTGCGTAGGTCGTGATGTGTAGGACACATACCTCTTGGAGGACTGGACCTCGCAGAATAGAACCACCAAAGGACTAGATGCCGTCAAATGTTCTAAGAGTTTGTTGACACGTCGAGGACTAGATCATATCCGGACACCCGACCAATATGTGACCCGAAGGTTAGGAATAACTATTAAGTTGAGGAGATAGTAGAAAAGACAATCATGTTATGTAAGACTAGATCTGGATAGATTATGAGAAAGTATAAGAGCTAGACGTCTAAACTAGGTCTTTCAGGGAATCAAAAGAAACCCCACTTGAAGAGACCAAATTGATAGAGGACTAGTGTGTCGAGTTGAGGAATGGAATTTTTCCTGTTATTGATTGTGATTGAGAATTTAAGTTGAATTTCGGGGGTGAAATTCCTTTCAGGGGGTTAGACTGTAATAACCGGTAACGTTTCTAGGGTTAAGTATTATAAAATATCGTAATTTTCTAACGGAATCTTTTGATTTTGTCGGCTTTATTGGCAGAAAGCTGAAAAGTTTACTACGGTTAACTTATTTTGCGTAAAACGGTTACGGTATAACCGAGTTTTAAGAGAGTCATAAGTATCATAAGAGAATTACTTTTGATTCGTCTTTCCGTTTTGGAATGGTTATGTGGTCATTCAGTGCTTTCCAGGAAGTTTTCCCGCATTTAGCGAAAATCGTCATGCAACGCGTACCGGCACGACAATAAATTTGAGAACGGGCTTTAGTACATTTGAAAGTGTGTTAATGGGTTTATGTGTTGGATAAATTCATGTTTTAAATAACGTTGATTTAGAACGCAAATCGTTGGTGTGTGATTCAAAAGATATCATAAAACAAGTGTTTTTCGTGAAATTCGGTAAAAGACCGTAACGATTGTAAAAGTGAAATTTTGGGTGAAACTAAGGTGACAAGTCATTTTTGAAAGTTTGGAATGCTTTTAAAATTTATGTGAAAGGTCTCGGTTAATTTTGGACAAAAAACTCGAATTTGGGCCCCGACACGTCAAATAATGATTAAAATAAATGTTGGGAAGTATGGTTCGGGAATAGGTCGTGTAAATGACCCAGGTTCTTGTAAAAATGTTTTAAAATGCAATAAAAATACTAACTAACCCCGGGTAACATTTTAGGTTAGCGAGATTTGAGTTTTTAGTGAACCCAACACAAAAACGAGGGGCACCTAGGATTCCTAACCGGTTAAGGGACAAGAAGGGAGACACAAAGGCTTTTTTTTGCTTAGTTGTTTTTGCATGGTACATTTAAGTTTTGTCCCAATCTCAAACCATCATTCATGCATCTATTTTGAAATCAAACACAATAAAAAAATCTTCTCTCTTCCTTTTTTTGGGTTTCGGACGAGCATACCAAGGGCAAGAAACACAACATTTTTCAAGGTCTAGCAAGAACACGGGTTAATAATCAATAGTGGGTTGATATTAGATAGTCTCGGGTTGTAGAAAACGATTTGGGTTGTCTTCTTCGCCTCAAAAACTAAACCAAGAACCTTCAAACTTGTAACTTTTTCTAAAATTAAAATTTTGTTGTACTTTTGTGTTCATATTGGTAACCTAATGCTAGTTGTACAAGTTGATCATCGTAAAAATCGAATCTTGAAAACGAAATATGAAAAAGGGTGCGTTTAGGGTCGACGTGAGAAAAGGAAAAAAGAAAAAGGGATTTGACACTTTAAATTTTGGTTGTTGTGGTAATTTATTTTTAGATTTAGAAGCTTATTTTTTTATTTTGCTTAAAAATAAGCTAGAAAGGCTTATATGGTTTTGGGTTGTTCTGGTTTGGGCTCGACCCAATCGATTTGGGCTTGTGTTAGTCTCGGTCCGACAAGAAGAAAAGGGCTCGGCCCATTTGTTTAGGCTTATTGGCTTGTGTCTTATTTGGTTTCGGCTTATATTTTGAGCTTATGGCTTATCTATGTTTTGGCTTATATTCGAGCTTGTGGCTTATTTGGTTTCGGCTTATATTTTGAGCTTATGGCTTATCTACGTTTCGGCTTATATTCGAGCTTGTGGCTTATTTGGTTTTGGCTTATATTTTGAGCTTATGGCTTATCTATGTTTCGGCTTATATTCGAGCTTGTAGTTTTTTTATTTTTCGGCTTATGTTTCGGATTATAGCTTATTTTAGGTTTGACTTAGTTGTTTTTGGCTTATATTGGTCTCGACTTATTTGGGTTTGGCTTATATTGATTTCGGCTTATATATGGACTTATGACTTAATTTGTTTTCGGCTTATATTTGGGCTTTGGCCCATTTAATTCGGCTTATTAAACTTAAATAAAGTTTGGGCTTTTGAAATGGTTTGGGCTATTATAAAAAGGATATGGACTTTGTCTTAACGATCGGGCTAAATATAAAAACCTTAATGGGCCATAAGGCCCAATGACTAGTAAATGGACTAATCGGCTCAAATGGAAATTTGAAATGGTTATATTGGGCTTAACAAGAGTTAATGGGCTAACTTTGGGCTTTCCGGCCTAAGAGGGAAAAAATAAATGGTTTGGATTTCTAAGAACGAATCAATGGATTTATAATACTCACGGAGGTGGGAAATGATTTAAATTGGACAATTTTTGTCACGTTTGGATAAACACATTAAAAGTATGAGCTTTTGGCATTTTGTCGGAAATTTTGGAAAATTATGAAAAATATTGAAATATAAGGTTTGAAAACCTTGGAAACCTTTTTCAAACGAACAGGTCAGTCAGAATTTCACAAAAATGTCACACATAGAAAATAATGTGGAATGATTGATTTGAGTCAACTCAACTAAAGGACAAAGGACGACTTTTGTAAATGTTAAATGTTAAGATTAAACGATTGAACATCGACTATTACTAAGACGAATAAGATTTTATACTTTCCG
This sequence comes from Tanacetum coccineum, assembly GCA_026074375.1. Taxonomy (NCBI): domain Eukaryota; kingdom Viridiplantae; phylum Streptophyta; class Magnoliopsida; order Asterales; family Asteraceae; genus Tanacetum; species Tanacetum coccineum. Next base: position 19,403 of record BQNB010016613.1, on the reverse strand, counting down.
TTTTAGCCGATAAAGATGACAAATAATAATAAAGTTTCATATTTTTATTATCTTACATATTTAATATATTATATGTTATATATATATTTTATTATATATATAATATATATATATATTATTTATATAAATATTATATATTTATATAATATTAAATATTACAATATATATTAACGTTGTAGAGATATTTGTTCGATTATTTTCGATCTTTGAACTCTATATATTTCTCATCGAATTCTCTTGAACCTTTTGGTCAGTTGTTTCATTTTAGTTTATTAATACACGTGACTTGAGCTCATTTGGAGAAGAAACAGACAAGACTACGAACCTACACCAAAATCTCTTGAAGATTATACTTACAGAGTGTGAAGACGGCATCGCAAGCATAAAGCGATGCCGTCATAATTTACGAAGCGACGACGTCAGTACATTGGTGACGCCGTCAAAGCATGGACGACCTAAAAGAACTCTAGAAGATTCGGTGTCACGAGATTAAGAATACCATTTAACGCGCGCGTGAAGTACCAGATATTGTTTTGATCATAACTCCTTCATACTAACTCGGATTTCGACGATTTAACAGCCCACGCGTTCAGAACGAGAAAATCTACAGCTTCGCATGAAATATTACGGTGACGGCTTCACATGTTATTGGTGACGATGTCATGAAGGTCGGTTAGAGTTTTGCCTATAAATACAACCTCGTAACTTCATTTTTTATCAAGCCCCCAACCCTAAGTCCGATTTTAGGGTTTAGGTAGCTGTTTTTCCAGCAACTTAGAAGAACTAATTTAATCCATGAACATCTTGTAATGGTTTGATTATCATATCTATCTTAATTCATGTCTTCAATTCCTTTTGTTGATTATGATTTCTCTTGCTTGAGTATGATTGGCTAATTCATCTAGTATTTATTTGGGAATGCATGAACCTTGTCATTAATTTATTAGATCTTGTTGTTTGTGACGTATTCAATGAGTCTAATTGATTATATTTTATAATTCTTGTTTCCTATTACTTCTTGTTGATGGATGTGTGTGTTAGGCTCTAGAAAACCAGCTTTTTGTCTGTATCGCTGTTGATATGTCTAGGGAAACATGATTGTGTAGAAAGGATACCATCGGGTAACAGTCTTCATACTACCTTGCCCCCTAATATGGTTGATCCACTTTTAATATATTTCACATGCACTTAGTGTACTCCTAGGGGCCATGTAATAGTCTTCATACTACCTTACGTGTGCGTTGCTCTAGCGGAATACTAAGTAGACGGCGGGTTCGTGTAATTCGTTCATGACTTAGGAAATAGTTACACAGATCATCACAAGGGTGACAAGGCAACAACACTAGGAGAAGCAATCTAGGGAGTAATACATGATTAAATAAACACAGTCTTTTATCTTATTGTTATCACCAATTAGCGTAGATTTATATTTAGTTAATAGCTAAAACCAAACCTCCTCTCAATTATATGATTTACTTGCTTTCCATAAAATACAAAAATACAAAAATAATCTTCCCTCAACCCTTAGAATTCTGTTAGACCGTGATCAAGCCTTCCCAACCTATTCCCCGAGTGAATGATAACAACCCCCGAGTCTTGCCTATACTACTACTACAACGATTAGGTGCTCTGCCTAGGGAGTTGTAAAACTTCTTGTAGAAGTCCTACGACGACCGCATCAAGTTTTTGGCGCCGCCACCTGGGGAATAGTTAGGTTTTGATCATAGTTTAGCTTAGTTCTATTTGCTTGAATCCTTTCAAGTAAGACTTTAATTCCGCATATTAGCTTTCTTGTAGTCTATATTTTCTTTGTGCGTTTGTTCGTAATTTTCATCGACTATTCCACTCTTCACTATGGAGAATGCGAATCCATCATCAACCTTATGATCCTTTCCTTAGGAATCCCTTAACACTACTCACGCTAAGTTCACGGGCCGAATAAACAAGCTATTAACAATGAGGCAGACTATTGATTCTCTCCTTTTCAAAACCATTAATGAGATGACCAACCAATCTTTCGACTCCGAGATTTTCTGCCCTGAGGAGAGAATCAAGGAACTTGAATTAAGAACGCAACGAAGAAATAATTTTAAGGAAGAATTGTTCAATAATAGGTTTCTTACAGAGAAAGAATTAGCTTACCATAAGGAACTATTAGGAGAACCTCAACCCACTTTCTTAACTCTAGAGCCTAAAATTAGGAAAGGCGACCCATGGAGCTTGAAGATCCCTTGTGTAATTGGCACCGTCTATACGGGCCATGCATACATTGATCTACAATCTCCTGTCAACATCATGTCTTATGCTTATTATAACAAAATAAGAGAAAAACCCTTTCAATCACGTAGGAACCTATACCTACCATACAAGTTTTGCAACTTCGTTGGAAGATCCAAAAACATGCATATATTTATTGGATGCTTTGTTTATGTTGTGGACTTTATGATTCTAGAAGATTTGGGAAGCATCATTGATAGTGGGTTAAGTGAAGTGGTCTTGGGGCAACCTTTTGCGCATACATCTAAGCTCACTTATGACGAATCCTTAAGATTGATTAGTTTTGCTCAGAGAGACGAAGAGGTTGTGTTTAGAATGCCCCAAAGGACAAAAGAATTAGATCGGGTATCCCCTTTAGAAAAGGATAAGTTTGAATTGTTCTTCGTGGATAGCTTAAAGGTTAGAAAAATAGGATTTAAGCATGTCCTTTAAAAGAGAAAAGGATATTACAAAGCTTGCATGAACCTTGGACGTAATTATAAAAGAGATAGGGAGACAATTCAAAAACTCAAAACCTAAACCGGGTTTATTAAAAAAAAGTGTATCCCTAAGTGTTGATATTTCAAATTAGGAGATGTTTGATGATGATTGGGGATTAGAATCTAAGGAAGTTTCTCCTCTAGGAGAAGAACTTAGTTTATTTGATAGGCCAAATAAAGTAGAGAGAGGTAGAATTCTAAAAGCACACCATTTAGAGTCTATTCTTTAACAACAAATTTCTCAACGTATGGCTCCTTCTCACCACGATGGTATGTAATGTTACTATCACCCGCACTTGAACTCAAGTGTAGGGGAACCGTCCCCTTTATCCGTTAAATAAATGTAGAGTCAGGCTCGTGACTCGAACAAAAACAAGCGCTTGTTGGGAGGCAACCCAATCTATTATTTTCTCGCATATTAGGAGTGTCTTGTGTGTTTTAATTCTTTATAGTTTGTTTTATTATGTTTGAACTATCTTGTAATCATGCTTTGTATTGTCTTTAACCTCGTCTTAATTTCAATCAAAGGTATTTTGCAAACAATAAGTGTAGGGGAATTTATCCGGCTTTTGAGCAAAAATCAAACATGTTAAATGAATTGTTAAGATTAATTCGCGTCAGTTTTGAGTCATATGATTGAATTGTTAAATCTCAGGTTTTATGCAGCCATTTGTACAGGAATTAACTTATGAAATCAAGTGCAAATTTTTTTTCATCAAAAACAAAATTTTGTTTTCACAGACTGTGGAGACAGCGTCACGATTAACACGGGACGCCGTCACCACGTCACCTGTGACGGGGTCACACAAACCCTGACGGCTTCAAACTCCCAGGTCAAGAAAACTTAAAGTTTTTAATTATTTTTGAAAATAAAACTTGCATAACATTTAATATATGTATTCTTCTGTTATAAACCTGCAAAACCTAATGAGTTTAACAATTCTTTCATCCTATCTATCGAGTCGAACCCTAAATTCACATTGTATATTGGTAAAACGCATATTTTATGCTTGGTATAGTTGTCTTTGTCTTTGATTACATGTTATATTTGATGAGGAGAAAGTTTGAAGTTCTAAGGAAGTTTCATTGGATGATTCTCGGAGGATAATTTAACCAGTTATCGCATGTCTCTTCTCCATTATTGAGTAAACCAGGGGAGTACTAGTTTCTTTTCCGTGCTTTCTTTTCCCTTTATTCGTTTTAACGGGTACCTTTAGAGAACATTGGGGACAATGTTCAACTTAAGTGTAGGGGGAAAATAAGCCTTAGAAACTATTCTTTCATTTGTCATTTGCTTTGTCTTTAAAAGATGAGTAATATATCGAAACATAGCATAAAAGGGTGATTTTTACCAAAATTTATTTTTTTACGACACATACCAACGAAAACCGAGTATTACTAGCATCCCATGGATAGTAATTTATATGACTAGAACAAAAACTCTCAAAATTCCACCCCCACAATGTGAGGTTCGCCCTTAGATATTATACCTTTAGCTTGTTTGAGTTAAGGAGTGAGCAATCATGTGTGTCTATTCCGTCGTTATGGATGTGTATGCGTGGTTTCGTCGCCTTTTCTGGAACAATGGTATTGGTTACTTTAGGTTTATGAGAGTGTACCAGTAGCATATTAAATTCTAGAACTTGTTTTTGTTATGCATCCCAAGACCGCACAATAAGTATTAGGATTTGCTTGATAAGAGGCATTAGGATTAACCCATGTTTTAAACCTGTAACTGTTATGATGGTCACCTTGATCATATAACTATCCCACACCCTTGCCATGCACTCATCTTTAGTGTAGGATACCCTAGTACAACCCTCCGAGCCTATCCCTTTATCACGGTTCTCGTAATTTTCTGGTTAAGCCGGACTATTAATGAAGAGCATTGTCACCCTTAAACCAATCGTTACACCCAAAAAGCCTTAGCCTACCTTATATGTACTCGCTTTTAGTACATTATTGTGTTTTAACCCAAGTTAATTATTGAGTACACGGTTGCTAAGTCCTTATCATTGTAAATACAGTTTTAGGACGATTGAGATTCATGGTAGTATTTATTTGGCGGAAGAATGGGGAAGAAAAGTTAAGTCAATACCCCCATATGTTTGTCAAATGATATCCATGTTATTTTGATCCACCTCAATTCGGGTCATTAGTTAGATTGTAAATATCGAGCATGTAAAAGCTCAAGTGTAGGGGTACGTGTTATAAACCCTCATGTTGTATTATGTTATTAAAAAAATGAGAAAAGAAAAAAAAGAGATTGATGTAGAGTTGTGTAAAGTTTGTATATTTTTGTCCAAGTCTTGGCTTAGCAACCAATACCATCGTGTATTCATGAAAATAATTAGCTAACCCTTCCACTCCAAATTCACCCAAAGCCACCCAAATGTATCCCATCTGTTTCTGTTTCCATTATATGTTATCTTACACCTACACCCCACAACCCTTTAAAAAGACCTCATAGATAGTAATGAATAATACTTGCACCTAGCGGTGGAGGTTTGATCATTTACCAAGCCTATGGTAATTTATATGCTATGACAGGTAATGAGTGTATTGATAATTTTATATGCTATGACACGAATGAGTGTGATTTCCATTTCCCATATGTTATAAATTCATTATACACACGAGTAAAAGAGAGAATCCAAACACTTATGTGAGGTTCTAGAATGTATTTCCGTGCATTTTTTATTATAGGTCTAGAAGGTTGTGTTGTAGAATTTGTTTAAAGAGTAGGTAAAATGACCCCTCATATTGTTATTGTCTAGGTAGAAAAGCCCATTTGCTTGAGGAAAAGCAAATCCCAAGTGTAGGGGTATTTGATGAGGTATCATTTTATACACTTTTTCAGGGTCGTTTAACCCCCAAAATCATGTGTTTATGCCCAAAATAGGTACTTAATCGTTTCTTTTCAGGTATTTCGCATTTAGAGGACATTTGGATGAATTACATGTGACTTGGGCTCATTTGGAGAAGAAACAGACGAGATTACAAACCAACACCAAGACTCTTGAAGATTTGTACTTACAGAGCCTATAGACGGCGTCACAAGCTATACATGACGCCGTCACACCTCATCAAGTGACGGCGTCACATCATTCATGATGGCGTCAGCCCGCAACAGACTCAAACGCAGATCTAGAAGATTCTTCTCATGACGGCGTCACGACTAAAACGCGACGCCGTCGCGTCGTTTTTCCTATATATACAAACCTGAATTTAGGGTTTTCAGTGTGTAACTTTAGAATAAAAAGAGGGTATGAACCCTAGTTCATTTAGCAGCTGTAGGAGACCATTTTAGGGCCTAAAAACCCTATTAAAACTTCTCCAATTCTGTTTTAATCAAGTAAGGTTTACTTAATCATTCAAAATGTCTATGTGTTGTTTGATTTATTGTTTCTTGCTTTATTCTTAAACATGCTTGGCTAAACCTCCTTTGTGTGTATTTATGATTGTAATTAAACCCAATGTTGCAAAAATCAGCCTAGACGGCCTTGTAATCGCCGATTAATCGCTACTCGGCCATACACCTTGAAAATAACGCAATATCGTTAAGACGGCGTCACAAGATTCCATAACGGCGTCAAAGCATACGACCCAGCCCATTATCTAGAATATTCTCTTTCATGACGGCATCACGATTAAACGCAACGCCGTCACAGCGTTTTTCCTATATATACAAACCCGAATTTAGGGTTTTAAGTGTATAACTTTAGAATAAAAAGAGGGTACGAACCATAGTTTGTTTAGCAGCTGTTAGGGACGAATTTAGGGCCTAAAAACCCTATTGTACTTCCTCCAACTCATGTTTTAATCAAGTAAGGTTTATTTAATCATTAAATATGTATATGAGTTGTTTGATCTATCTATGCTCTTACTTTATCTTTAATATGGTTGTCTAATTTATTTATGATTGTATGAAACCTAGAATGTAGATCTTAGTGGTGTTGCTTCTTGTGATGGATGTGCATGTTAGGCTTTAGAAAACCAGCTTTTGTTTGTATCGCTGTTGATATGTCTAGGGAAACATGATTGTGTAGAAAGGATACCATCGGGTAACAGTCTTCATACTACCTTGCCCCCTAATATGGTTGATCCACTTTTAATATATTTCACATGCACTTAGTGTACTCCTAGGGGCCATGTAATAGTCTTCATACTACCTTACGTATGCATTGCTCTAGCGGAATACTAAGTAGACGGCGGGTTCGTGTAATTTGTTCATGACTTAGGAAATAGTTACACAAATCATCACAAGGGTGACAAGGCAACAACACTAGGAGAAGCAATCTAGGGAGTAATACATGATTAAATAAACACAGTCTTTTATCTTATTGTTATCACCAATAGTTTAGTTTATATTTAGTTAATAGCTAAAACCAAACCTCCTCTCAATTATATAATTTACTTGCTTTCTATAAAATACAAAAATACAAAAATAATCTTCCCTCAACCCTTAGAATTCTGTTAGACCGTGATTAAGCCTTGCCAACCTATTCCCCGAGTGAACGATAACAACCCCCGAGTCTTGCCTATACTACTACTACAACGATTAGGTGCTCTGCCTAGGGAGTTGTAAAACTTCTTGTAGAAGTCCTACGACGACCGCATCAGTGACATAGTTATATTTCCACATATCGATATATTAATTATGAGGTTTCTATATCGAATGATATGTTAAATCAGTATATTATACATGAAAATATTATTGAGAAGATTAGTGTACAAACATTCAAATATAATGTTTTCATTATTTCTTCAGTTTACCAAGTCACATTTGAAAATTTTGAATGGGTGTTTAAGTATTTTGAACTCAATACATGTACATAATAACAAAATCAAAACATCGCCAGAGTTATATCAGCAAAGTCTTGTTCGTTTAGAACTTACACCGTGTCTTTTCTAAGTTGCTGACAGATTTAATAATTTCTTCTTTGTAACGTTTTACTTTAACGATGTATTAACTCTGAGTTATAGAAACGCTGCGAATCTACCTGACACCAAATGTTATAATCCATAACTATAAAGAATAAGATGTCTATCTAAAAATTATGTATGTTACAAAAATGAAAAAAGTCTCACCATAGGGCTAGCCAGTTTAGCTGTAATTGGTTCAATTTTGTCAAAGTAGTCACTTACCAAGACTTTTGAAACTCTAAGGGCATAAGATGAAGATTACAACACTATCAAGACAATCATTTTTGTTAAACTCGGATTCGATCCGTTTACTCTCAAACAGGTTGCCGCCTAAAAGTCTATTTTAAGTGCATACAACCATCTACATTTTTTATCAATTGACGCATCAAATTAATATTGTAATAAATCGTAAATGGCATGTGAAAAGGTGTTTTGATTTTTCTGTTTGAAAATAGAAATTCCAATGTATTATATGTTAGACCTGTTTTAATGTCTTGGACGCCAAAAAGAATTATGTACATAGATTAGTTAGGGATTAAAAATAAAGCCTGCAAGCTTTCTGGTTTGGGCCAACAGACCCAACAAACCCATTAGGAAAATATACGGTTATTTAGTTTTTAGGGATACAACCATTACTTTTGTAGAACCGGTGTATCCTAAGCTATTTAATCAAAAAAAGTAAAGAAAGAATTATTATGATGTAGAGTTGTGTAAAGTTTGTAGATCTTCGTCCGAGTCTTGGCTTAGCAACCAAACCAGCATGTATTCGCGTAAATAATTAGCTAACCCTTCTACTCCAGATTCACCCAATGTCACCATCCAAATGTATCTCATCCATTTCCGTTTCCATTATATGTTATCTTACACCTACATCCCACAACCCTTTAAAAGACCTCTTATATAGTAAAGAATCTACTGCACCAAGCGGTGGAGGTTTGATTCATTTACCAGCCTATGGTAATTTTTATATGCTAAGACAGTACATGAGTGTGTTTTCCGTTCCCCCATATGTTATAATTTTATCATACAATCGAGAGGAAAAAGAGAAATCCAAACACTTATGTGAGGTGCTAGTTATATATTTTTTGGCTTTTAATTACGAGGTCAAGAAGGTTGTGTTGTAGAATATTTTTAAAGAAGTAGGTAAAATGACCCACCTTATATTGTTATTGTCTAGATAGAAAAGCCCCAATTTCTTGAGGACAATCAAATCCTAGTGTAGGGGTAAAAAAATTATATGAGGTGTGTAATTTTATCATTATTTCGGGGTCGTTTAACCCCCAAAATCGTATGTTTATTCCCAAAATAGGTACTTAATCATTCTTTTTCAAGTATTTCTCATTTGGAAGACATTTAGGAGATTTGCACGTGAATTGGGCTCATTTAGAGAAGAAACGGACAAGATTACGGACCAACACTAAGACTCTTAAAGATTTGTACTCACAGAGCTTGGAGACGGCGTCACAAGCTATACACGACGCCGTCACAACCCATAAAGTGACGACGTCACAACATTTCATGAGGGCGTCAGCCCGCACCGACTCACACGCAGATCTAGAAGATTCTACTTACGATGGCGTCACGACTAAAACGCGACACCGTTGCATCGTTTTTATTATATATACAAACCCGAATTTAGGGTTTTGAGTGTGTAACTTTAGAATAAAAAGAGGGTACGAACCCTAGTTCGTTTAGCAGCTGTAGGAGACGATTTTAGGGCC
>BQNB010016613.1:0-7500 GCA_026074375.1 Tanacetum coccineum | reverse complement strand
GTTGAGGAGTGTAGAGTGTGTTGTAGGTTGTGTGGGAGGTTATGGGGGTGTTGTATGGTTTTTGGTTGGGAGAGAGTGTGTGTGTTTGGGAATATATTATGTGGTGTTTTGGGTGGTTGGGTTGTTTTGGGGTGGTGAGAGATTTGGTTGTGTTTTTTGTGTTTTGGGTGTTTTGTGTTGAGTGAGTTTGTGGGTGTGGGGGGGGGTTTTTTTTTTTTTTTTTTTTATTGAGTGATAGTGGGTGTTGTTAATGTGAGTTGTGTTTTTTTGTTATATGGAGTGTGTTATATAGATGATGTTTATTTATTATGTGTGTTTTGAGAGGGTGTAGTGTGAGGTGGTGGATATCTAGTAGATTTGTTTTTGATATGAGTTTGTATAGAGTCTGAGTATATATATCAATTCGTGTATGGTTTTTGATGTGGTGTTTAAAATAAGATTGGAATGTAGAAGTTTATTGATGACACATGTGCGAGTGTGTGTTAGGGAGTTTATTGATAGGAGAGCGTGACTGTGGTTTGGTATACACACAGATGTGTGGAAAGGGTTTTGGAGAAAAATTGAGATGGAAGTAACTAACACACTATTGTGCGGAGGGATAATGGGATATGTAATTATAGATAAGAATGAAGGGGGGGTGTGAGTGAGTGTATGTATGAGGCGGGCGGAAGGGTGATAAGCAGAGCTTTTTGTAAGATGAAGTATGGGATGTGAGGGTATGATGATTTGTATGTAGAGTGAGAGCGGAGTGAGTGTTTTTGTGGAGTGAATATCTATCGTTAATTATAGATTGAAATGCTATCTAGACACACACAGCGAGGGATGATAATGTGTATTAAGAGTAAAGTGTGGTTTGTTTGGAATATATTATTTGAGAGATGATATGTTATTTAGGGTTATGTATGATGGTTGAAAATGACACTCTGTCTTTCGCGTGTTTAGTTTTTTATTGTGAGTGCGCGCGTGTGTTTTAGTTTTGGGTGTGTTTGTGGAATGTAGTGTGTGTGATGCGATTGTATGAGAGATGTAGTTGAGTGATATCATTTTATGAGGTTGAGTATGGTTGTGATAAGTTAAATGTATGTTTTAAGTTAATTTATGTTTTTTAGAGAGATTAGGTTAAAATGGTGGTATGTTTTTAGATGGTTTGGAATTTTATAAGGAGGTGGGTAAATTTGAGGTTTGAAGGTTGTTATATGGTAGTATGAATTTTAAAGGTTGAGTGATAGTGTGAGTTTAATTTGTTTTAATAGAATTTATTAATATTTTTATATGTATATAATAGTTGATCTTCAAATTTAACGATATTTCCATGATATACATCGACAAACCAAACTAAATGCAACATTACTCCCACTAGCTTTGAGATATACACATGGCTCATTAGGATTTTGAGTAAAACCAATCTTCTTGATTTCCTCATCAAACCTTTTATTCCAACTTCTAGATGCTTGCTTCAATCCATAAATGGAACGTTGAAGTTTGCATACTTTGTTAGGATGTTTTGGATCCACAAACCCTTCTGGTTGCACCATATATACGTCCTCGCTTAGGTGACCATTTAGAAAGGATGTCTTGACATCCATTTGCCAAATCTCATAGTCATAGAACGCGACTATGGCTAAAAGAATCCTTATGGCTCTAATGTCTGCAACAGGAGAGAAGTTTTTCCCATAATCTACTATGTAGGTTTGGGTGAAGCCTTTTGCCACAAGACGAGCTTAAAAGGTGTGTACATTGCCATCCATGTTAGTCTTATTCTTAAAGATCCATTTGCATCCAACAGTTTGACCATTAGATAGAAGATTAACCAAATACCTGACTTGGTTATCTTTTATGGATTGCATTTCCGTATTTATAGCTTCAAGCCATTTGTCAGATTCAGTTGCTGCTAATGCATCTTTATAATTAGGAGGTTCATCAAGATCCCCTAAATTATACTCCTCAACATCAACATAGTATCCATATCTATCTGGTGCTTGAGGTATCCTTGCGGATCTACGAATAGGAACTCTAACATTTTGGGGCTCGGCCTCGATAGGTGCGACCTCATTATGTTCATTGCTAGTATTTTCAGAAGGTTGTGTATCTTCCTCTTAAATTATTTTAAGCCCTTTATCACTCCCACTTATTTCGAGAAGTACGTGACTCCCACTCGCTTCTTGTATCATGAAACTATTTTCAAAGAACTCAGCATTTTGAGAAACAAAGATCTTGTTCTCGAGTGGATAGTAAAAGTAGTAACCCATCGTTTCCTTAGGGTAACCTACAAAGATACACTTAATGGATCTGGAATCAAGTTTGTCAGGCATGTCTCGTTTCACGAGTGCCTCACAACCCCAAACTCTTAAGTAGGACAACTTAGGAGCTTTCCCGGTGCCATATTTTATAAGGCGTCATATCAACCTTCTTGGTTGGAACCATATTAAGAATGCGAGCAGTAGTCTCGAGAGCATATCCCCAAAAGGATTTTGGCAGAGTTGTTAGATTCATCATGGATCAAACCATATCAAGTAAAGTCTGATTCCTCCTCTCAGATACCCCGTTATGTTGCGGTATATTAGGTGGAGTTAGTTGGGATACGATGTAACATCCGAGAATTTTTGAAATTTTTAAAGGAGATATAAGTTATTCCTAGGTTGAATTATCAAAACGAGCTAAATCTTTTCTTGGTCACACAAACGGTTAACACAAATTTAATCTCGGGACTAGATTTCTTTAAGGGGTAGGTACTGTAACATCCGGTAATTTTTGAAATATTAAATGACTATTTTACCCTTCGAGTTTTTGGTCTGACTTGACTTTTTGACTTTTGATATTTTATTGTCACATAAAGGCGATTACCGTGTAACCGGTAAAATTTTCGGAACATATTTTAAATAATAAATCATATTTATTATTACATCTCTCATGTGGTGCAAATTTAGTTTTAAAACTTATTTGACTTGAAAACGAGGAGTTAGATGTTATTCCTAAGTTGACTTATAAAAAACGACCCGCCAAATCACGTTTTCACGACTCGGGCTCTGAAGCAATTTGATGTAAAACGATATTTCGGACAACTTTTTTGTTTTGCCCGAGACACGAAACCAAGCAGAAAATGACTAAAATAGCTCACAAAGTTTTGAACACCGCACGCAGCGCGTACCGACACAAAAATAATTAAATTATATTTAATTATCACTTTTTATTAAATAAAAATATTTAATAAATTATTTATCATTTTATTCAGAAACGTTTGTTAAAAACGCGAATATTCAAATTAAAGTTTCATTTTTAAAGACAAAGTTTGCCCGTGATACCCGATGGCTACACAAATAAATAATAAAACTTAAATAAATTTTATAAAACATTTATAAAATACTAGTCGCGTAAATACTCATTTTTATGGGAAAAATCATTTGAAACGCAATGGCGCAAGTTTCGTGTTTTAAATCATCCGTTAAGTAGCTTAAAGGAGTCCCGGACCATTATTTTACAAAAGTTACACTTTTGGTCCATGTGGTTATATTTACATCATCTCCCTCAATCTATTATACACTTGTCATATTTTTTTTAACTTTATTATATATATAAAAAATGAATTAGGGTTTCTTTCATTTTGGGTCATAACCCTAGCCTTTATTTTCCTCCTCCCTTTTTCCGGCGCCAACATCCGGTGAGATTCCGGCCATGCTCCGGCGACCACGCCGACGCACACCACCACCTCATCACCTCCTCACCACGGTAACCACATCAACATCACCACGATCGTCACCACCCCACCGCCATACCCACGACACAGCAGCCGCCGCACCATCATCATCCATACGAACACATCACCACCATCCCCTCCATCATCATCCACCGCCTACACCACCATCTTCATCAGCCGCCATGGCTGCCCCACCTTCGCAGCCCCATCGCCACCTTCACTACCACGCCAACACCATCACCACCTCATCACCAATATGGCCACAGCTCAGCCGCTGCCACCACAACCACGCACCACCATAGGGTGCGTTTGGTTTTTAAAGCAGCACCAAGGGTGCGTTTGGATCTGGGTTCAACACCACAAGGGTGCGTATGGTTTATAAAACCCCCCATAGGATGCGGTTGGTTTTGTAAAATAAGCACCGAAGGGTGCGTTGCGTTTCGGGTCAGCAACAACAGGGTGCGTTAGGTTTTATGGTAGCACCGAAATGGTGCGTTTGGTTGTTCTTATTAGCAGCATAGGGTGCGTTTGGTTTTGCGTTTAACAACCATTAGGGTATGTTTAGTTTTGCTTAGTTTTATTATTTGTTGGTCTCGTCTAGACATATATTGAAACACGGGTACTTTGCAACATGGATTGATTGAAAATGGGAAAACATTGAGTTTTGTTTAAATGGGAAACGTTGTATAAACGAATAGGTCATGCTGAAATTTCTATAGATTTCTATTCTTTTACAAATGGGACAACTATTTTAGCTACAACCCGTCGAAGAAACGAAATACAAATTTATAAAATATTATTTTATATTTTATAATTGTCAACTAGAAGATAACATCACAACAGTTGTAAAAGCTTTACAAACATCGTATAACATAATTTGTAACCTTAAAACGTACGTTTACATCTATGCAAAAACTTTTTATTTAATTAAGTGGTGATTTCCGAAAACGTGTCAAACTATTTGGTTTAATTATTTACTCACACTTCTTATATAACACTTGCAAAGTATTATATACTTCATATTAATCTTTGGATTGTTTGTCTTTGTTATATAATTCACGGTATGAGTTATATAATTGTTTATTTTTCATATGTAATATATACGGAATATATTACATACTTTGCGTTTACTTTTCGATTTATTTTATTTAACCAACCACCAAACTATTACAACTTAAAAATCTAAATCTTTTATCAACATGTTGCGTTGATGTGACTATCCATCGGAGAACCCAAATACATTATTCTAAACTAGTGGGTCATAGCCGTTAAGATAAACTGCAACTCCTTGGTCGAGCCGTTCCGGTTTTCGTTTGTGTTGAGCTTAATATGTGCAATTCTGCCAATTGTTCTACATCATCGAGGTGAGTTTATAGCCCCTCTTTCACTTGTTTTACAATTACTTTACAAATCTCGGGGGAGAATACATGCTCATTACAACTTGTTTACATACTTGTTTAAATACTCATACTTCTACTCATTTACGAACTCGGTTACTTGAGAAATATATTACATACTTGGTTTTCATTTTTAGATTTATTTTATTTAACCAACCACCGAACTATTACAACGTGAGATCCAAATCCTTATCAACGCGTCGCGTTGATGTGTATCCAATTGGAAACCCACAATACATTATCTAGGGGACTAGTGGGTCATAGCCATTAAGATGAACCGCAACTTTTTGGTCGATCCATTTCGGTTTCCGTTCGTGTTATGCTTAATATGTGCATTCCTGCCATTCGTTTTACGACATCGAGGTAAGTTTATAGCCCCTCTTTCACTTTTTTTACAATTACTTTACAAATCTCGGGGGAGAATACATGTTCATTACAACTTGTTTACATACTACATACTTATACTTCATTTACAACTCGGTTACTTAATTATATCACACTCTATTCTACTTATGGATCTTTAGTATTTCAAAGCTGTTTACGAATTCAATGGTTATTTCTTCATTCGGACACAAGTGTTTCTGGTTATATCTTCTGCTTGTACGTGTGGCTAGTAGCGATTAGACCACTCTCTCGCCCGAAACTATCAAGAACTGTTAATTACGGATTATAAGCGTGAATGTTATAAATAGATCTAGTGGGACTAATTATCCCTATCCGAGTGAGTAGCGCTCACTACCCACGAGGCTCCCGATAAACGGATATATACCAATGTCAAATCTCATTGGTTGGGGGGCTGTCTTAGTCAGACACGGTAGGGACGGGAATAATACACTTGGAATATTATATGCTACACAAATTAGCTTCGGTGTCATGAGCTTAGCGCAACAGTAGATACATTTTATGTGATATTGTATCTGTTATAGTAGTCATACACATTTTGGAAATCTTGTGGTCCACACTACTTTGTTGAACATTACTGATTACCAAACACTTTTCATTATACTATGGTGAAGCAGTAGACACTATACTCTTTCGGTTCTACATTTACACTTTCATTTTTGGCGGCAATTATAAGGATTGAAATGATCATGCATACTTTATAAATCTTTTGATTTCAACATTTACATATACAAAAATCTATGAACTCACCAACTTTATGTTAACACTTTTAAGCATGTTTTTCTCAAGTAAATTAGATGCTTGGCTTACTTGATGTGCATTGGAGTCTAAATTGACAAGATTTCAATCATGGATTCCTACTTACATACAAATGATAATATCTCGTTGTATTGCTTTCAAGCTTTTCATTGTGATGCAATTACGAGACAAATGTTATATCAATTTCAAGAAAATCAACAAGATTACTTTTCAAACGACACATTTAGAGGTCGTTCTCTTGTATCTTGTGCTGTTGTATTATGAAATAACACTCCCATACATATTTCCGATACAACACATTTTTGAGGGTGTTACAGTAAACATGGGCTGGTTAAATTTATGCTTAACTCATCTACCGAGTTATTCTTCTTACAGTTTAGTTCTATGGATGGTTTGGATTCAATGCTTGAAATTGGTCTATGGTTTATTTGTAATAATCCACTTATTCTGAAAAAGTGGAATTCAGATGTGAACTTATTGAAAGAAGATGTTGGTAATGTTTCGATTTGGGTTAAACTCCATGGTGTCTCTGTAACAGCTTTTAGCGAGGATGGTTTGAGTGTCATTGCTACTAAACTTGGTACTCCTTTGACACTTGATTCGTACACATCTGACATGTGCATGCAATCACGGGGTAGGTCAAGCTATGCTCGAGCATTGATTGAGCTTCGGGCCACTGTAGAGTTGAAAGATACCATCGTGGTTGGTATGCCTAAACTTGTTGGGAAAGGGTTCTATACGTGTACTATTCATGTTGAGTATGAGTGAAAACCCCCCAAGTGTGCGTGTTGCAAGGGTTTTGGTCATGTTCAGGATGGGTGTCCCATGAATGTTGGCTCGGATGTGGCAAAGAAGAAGAATCCTAGCCAAGCTCCTAAATGTATTCCGGTTGGTCCTATGGCGAGATTTTAACCGGTCAAATAAGTTTATAGATCTGTTTCTAAAAAATAATGCCAATACTAGTGGTAATAAGAAGAAAGATGTTGAGTCTACAAAAGAGGTTAGTAATCCAAACCCATTTGATGTGCTTAATTCAGTTGAAAATGATGTCGACTTGGGTACAAATGAGGGGACTTCAAATTTGGCTAGTAAAGAGGCCACTTCTAGTGGATCTTCTTTCTGGAATGTGGGATCTAGTAGTACTAGTACTACACCTATCGTTGAAAATTTTGATAAGACTGAAAAACTAATTATTGATGGGAAAATTACACTTGTGGATGATGAGGGTAAATCTCTAAAAAAGGTTGA
>BQNB010016612.1:0-71353 GCA_026074375.1 Tanacetum coccineum | reverse complement strand
ACTGATCGGGTACACTGCCCGTTAGTGTTGTTTTAGGTATATTCGGCAAAATATAAATAGTAAAACTTGATAATAAATAAAACCTAGACACAACGACATATCAGAGTGTTACCGTCACTCTAGTACTTATCTTATCTGATAAAATCGTTTATAGCTCAAGATTGATTAGATCTTATATATCTAGGATGAACAATAACAATGATTGATAACACGCAACGGAATAATAAAGAACACAATCATAGTTATCACAGGGTTTTCTTTTTTAAACGTTTCCCTATTACCCCAACTATAATTTGGGGCTATACCAACTAACTATTGTGTACTATTCGACTCTCATCAGTCGACTTGCTATCTAACTATCTAGACTCTCATCAGTCGATTTGCTATTTAACTATTGCTATTTAACTATCTAGACTCTCGGGAGAGCTGAAATTAACTATCTAGAAGAATGTTTTTTGATTAAATGAATTTCTCCGCAATCTTAAAAACTAAAATTAGCAGTTACAGTTAATTCAAAACCGTATTTGTTAAGTTATATGGTCTTTTTCTAGAAAATTAAAAAAAAATTAAATCTCCTGATTGTAAATTGATGGGTTAACTAGCTAAGATCGAAGCCAAGGTAATGATCATTTATCCCTTTGTTTTGTTAATCATTCGTTATTCAATAAGATTGAATGAATACAATCAGAAAATTCAAAAATTGTGTCGATCTATCTATGTGTGTTTAATCGTGTATTGTTGTGAGTCGTATTTTTTTCTCTTAGGGGTTCTAATTTACTAAAGATATAGAAGTTTATGATGTTTGATTCCAATTAGTTTTTCATATGATTTATCTTTTCCAGCAAAGTTTTGTTGAGTTATGCATATCAAGTGTTTGATGAAATGTCTAATTGATATAAGTTAGTTTGTAATTTCTGATTTCTGTAGGAAATTATTGAATTGGTTTCTTAACAGTATTTTCACAAAGATGGATTACACGCCTTCAAGCATTAGAAAATTTACCACCTGACATTTTTCTATCCTCTCTCTCCAATTGCTGCTATCTCATCTCCGAGTTTCCTATCATCTAATTTCAAAATTCACATCAAACAACATTCTTCAAACTCTAAGGTAAATAATTTGTTTGTGCTATGTATTTATACCCAATTCATATCCGTGGGGTTTTATCATAATTATTCATATCAGGTGTTTTGCTTGATTTATTTTGGGGGTTTTGTTTATTTGAAGTTTCATTATAATATGTATGATTGTGTGATTTTAATTTGTTTTTTTGTTGGTTTTGCTTGTATGTCGTGGCTTTTATAGTTTTGATTAGTTTTTTGATTAAATGAATTTCTCCACAATCTTAAAAACTAAAATTAGCAGTTACACAGTTAATTCAAAACCATTTTTTAGAGTTGTATACGAACAACCAGCTCCTACTCAAATGTTCCAACACAAGTTTTTAGAAGTAACAAAGTATGCTCCTGAAACTATATATGAGTCTGCATATTGTGAAGTATGCAAGCTGTTTTACAGATTTCATGCCTATTCCCAATTGATGCCATCATCATCTTCAGGCTCTACTACTTTTTCACCAGTTAAGTCTACCTTAAAAGTCTCGGCTACAAAAGTCAAACAAGACATGACTGTTATAGTGTTATCTACCAAAAAGAACAAAAGAAAATTGCAACAATATGTATCCATGCCAAAAGTTCTAATAGTTTTATATAAAAACCTCTTATTGTGAATGCGATATCATAGTGTCGTCAAGACTAGCTCAAAGGTAACCAGGCATGCTGTGCTACCCATGTATTTATCTACATTTTATTGGTAATACGCAAACGTGAATGTATTAGCTATACAAAACCATGCTCCATGTGCAACACATTTTATACATGTCATTTTGTCAAAAAATTTGTTAACAAAATTTGTGATATAAATGATTACAAGTACACTATTACAATTATTGTTAGTTCACATATCGTAAAATAATGATTGATTTTGCTCTACCTAATGTAGTGGGGACCGAGATAATATCTCGGTTTCTTACTAATTGGCTTCTCACTAATGATTTTGTAAATCTTTTGAGTTTCTAATAAAGTGATTTAAAAAAAAAAAAAATAATAATAATAATAATAATAATAATAATAATAATAATAATAATAATAATAATAATAATAATAATAATAAAGTAATGAGGGTGAAATATTTAGTGTTACTATATAGAAATATTTTGAAGTTAACTCAACGTCGAATATGCCATGTCATATTATTACCTTTCTCTTTAACTATTGTTAATACGAGAACTTCGCATTTTGTATCTTTTCAGGTGATCACAGTAACATATTTTGGCTGACTAATTTATAAGTTTAAGGCCATCATCCTACAAATTTATTTAACTACTATCGTTTTTGATGACCAATCCAAGACTTCTACTTTTTTGATATTATTATCGTGAAGTTACTGAATCATTGGTAAATCCGCTTTTAAATGATAACTTATTACAAACAAACTAGAATAAGCTAGATCAAAACAAGAAATTATGTCGTTTTTTAGTTGAACAAACCGTTTAGAACATCACTTTACAACCATCGACTCTAACACATAATTACTTAGTAGTAACTCAAACACTTATTTATTGATTTCATATACTCCAAGTGTTATTACATATGAAATCTTAAACACGTAACCGAAACATCACGTCAATATGACTCATTTAATATTTATCCATCGCAAAATGTGTGCGTTATGCTATAATTGATGTATATTGAATCTTAAACATATTTTTACGATTTTAATCAATTATTAGGAAAACCGTCCATCGGACGGGATGAGACCTAGTACTTCTTTATATATCGTAACTACTTAGAAAATCTTTAATGTTTGATAATATTGATCCCTCTAAAAAAAATTTCAAACTCTGCCACTGATAACAACTAAAAATATAAAATCATGAAAAAAATATCACTATGAGAACAATAAACATGTCAACTATTTTAAAGTACACTTTTAATCCAAATGTCAACTATTTTAAAATACACTTTTAATCCAAATGTCAACTACTTCAATGTTAACATTTAACTTATAAGTTACTATTAGTTTTATAATTACATATGCAATTACGTTGTACAAATTTTTTTATAATTATATCTAAACATACAAAGATCATAAGATTTCTCTTTAATCATCGTGTCTCGTTAAGCCACGTGAATAAATGTGTAATGCAAAACAAGAACGCAACATTATAATATTTCTACTAAATGAGTTTTGTTAATGGTATGCTAATGTTTATCATTTTAATCAGTTATTAGTGGACTTCTATTGTGCAGGAAGTGAAGAAGTTACAGAATCAAGGTGTCAACATATTTGATTATATTCGGATCAAGATAGGAAATGAAGAGGAGACAATACAAGTTTTTGGAAAGATAAATGGCATAATGAAGGCGTTCTGAAAGATGTATTCCCTCGTCTGTACGCGTTGGAGAGGCATCAGAATGTAACTATTCACACGAAACTGATTGATTACAGTTTAGTTAACTCCTTTCGTCGGAATTCGAGAAGTGGGTGTGAAGAATTTCAACTCGACAATCTCTCCAGGTTGTGTTAGCACGATTAACCCCCCATCTGCTGTTGACAGGTAACGTTTGGTCGCATTGAAAAATCAGAGGGAGTTTTCGGTGAAGTCATTCGCAAGTGAATGAAGCTAATTTTTTTACTTGTTATACACTCGGCTACGAGATGGGTTAAATTTGAGCCTCTTAAGGTACCATCATGCTTGGAAAATAAAAATGGATGGCCTGCCCCACTAGAATGAATATAACTCACGCTGTATTTGAAATTTTTACTCGATCGATTGCCCTAATTTGTAACATGGGGCGAATCCTCTTCGTCATATTTTTTTCCAATAGTAATTTGGTATAGACAGTTGCTCGGAACTATTCGTCTTGGTGGAATGTGGATTACTGAATTTTCTTCTAAGAGGAATGTAAACACTGGTTGGTATCTCTTAGGCTTCAGGCAAATCTCAAAGCAGGTGTTCCGAAGGTAATCTTCTATTTGTTATTATGGTGTCGTTTGGATTGTTCCGTAACAAGATTCTTTCGAGTAGATAGTCCATCACAGGCGAGGATTTTGATAACATTGTTTCTAATTCTTAATTATTGGTGTAAGATTTAAGATGTAAAGCCTCATTCAAAGTGATCGATTGGCTCAAAAACCCGTATCTTGTAATTGTCTAATTCTAGCTCCTTGCTAGTCGTTTAATAAAGCTGTTGTTTAAAAAAAAAACGAGAAGATATAATAACTAAGAAGTGACATGTATATGTTTATAAAATTGCCACTAAAAATAAACCAATAATTCATAACACTACTCGAATTTTCTAAGAGCATTCAATACCAAATGTCATAGGGCTCGTTATTACCGTATGACGCGAACCTATAGCGCAACCCTATGACTCTAGCTGCTACCCCCTTTGCGTTTTAGAGGTCAGCATCAAATTCATCAGCACTTTTTGCTATAACACAGTCAGATAACTTCAGCGGTGCCTAATGCTCTAATCAAGATTCAGAATTTTTGGCCGGTATCACATTCCTCAAACTATATAATTTTGTTATTTGCTAGTCATACGATTATAGTAACACAAACAATGGTGGAGCTTGACGCTTTATTTTTATTTATCATGTACATAAAAATCATTAAAAATTACATTATGTCACAAAATGGTGAGAGAGGAGCGAGGCACAACCCCGCTATGTCTCCATGTAGCTCCGTAGTAGACACAAAGCATGTCACGTCATCGATCCAAAACCTTCTTTTAGGGTCCGTTTGATTTGTAAATGGGTTTATGATTAGGATTTGAATTTGAATTTGAATTTGGTTTAGGTTTTGGATTTGAATTTAAAGTAAGAGAGAGAAAATAATATTTAAAATTTATAATTTAATAAAAATAGTTATTTTATAATAATAATGGAAATGAAATAGAAGACATGCACACACACCCGACATATGGGCCCAGTGAATTTTACAAAACATACCATAATAATATACTTTTGAAGATGAAAAAAAAATGGTACTCAACCCCAATTATTACGAGAGACATTTTAACCAATCAAGGGTTTTAATATTTTAAATCATAAAGTTATGTCCAATGAGTCAAAACAAACGGGCCCTTAAAACATATCACAATCTTAGCCGTACGTCCATTATTTTTCACTATCCAAAAAATAAAATAAAAACCAAAACCGTAAGACTAGTAGTAGTAGCCTATTTTTTTGGTCACCTAGCCGACCACAACAATTTATTTTGAGAGGGGGACGCGTCCCCTTTAGTCCCCCCTAGCGAGAGAGACGCGGTCTTCTACGGCAACCGACCGTTGGATCTCCACTGCTTTACTATAAAAAAACCCAAAAGTAACAAAAAATAACAAAAACAAAAAATAAAACATTTCCATTACCCACACTCAAAACTATAAAAAAAACACCAAATTAAATTCGAATAAAAGCTACCTCAGGTAAACTCGAATTTATTTACCGTCGATTATGTTTTAATTTGGTATAATTGTGTATAATGATACTCGTTTTGATGAATCTTAGGGTTTTATTTGGTTGATTTTTTGATAATTAGGGTTTTGAACTGTTTGGTAATTAGGAATGAAGTGTATGAGTGATTAGGGCTCACATTGTTGTTTGGTTTCGATTTCGATACCCGAATCAGTGTGCCGTGTTTTCGCCATTTTGGTAGCTGCTTGTCTAATATTTACAGCTTATGTATGAAAAGGAAAGTAGTTGTAACCGAATAGGTGCCTTGTTTTAATGGAGTACGATATATTGATAGTTGTAACTGAATGTCTGAATAGGTGCCTTTTTATTTGTTGATATTTCGAAACTTTTCTGACTACGTTTTGCGGCGAACTTGTCTAGTTATTCCAGCTAATTAAAGTTTTCTGAGTAGGTTTGGTTTGGCTTTGTTTTCGTTCTAGTTGACATTGATTAAAATTCGGGTTCCGTTGATGATATCATTCTGTAATCTTCTAATACAAATACACTTAAAATGATACACGAGACATATTCATTACAACTAATGAACCAAAGCTAGGGTGTTTAGTAAATTAAGCACTTGTGACATGTCCATGTGCCGCTTTGTATTTTATTGTCTTATCGTGCTGGTATGAGAGTTAGTTTATGATATTCACAGCTGTAGGATGATCAAATATGTCATGTTTTACTTTTAGATTTTTTATAAGGCTTACATGTTTTACACAAATGTTTATACGTCATTGTACTCGATTTTTATATTAATGTTTATAAAGTTGACTTATGTTTATAACTTTATATTAGATCTATTGAATGATCCCATGTCGCGACACACGCGTGTGCTACCGGATGGAACCTCACTAAGAAGAAAAAAGAACTAAGATGCTTGTGGTTGACCCATAATCAAATTGGCTAGCTGGTAAAATATTTATAATGAAAATGTTTGCTGGTTAACTGAGCGCAATACACCGTTAGTCTATGAGTATCAACAACCCGCTGCAAATGTTTTTCTTAGGGTTGTTGGTGGACAATATGTAACCATGAACCTTTATTGCCGTAGACCACACATAAAAGCAAAGCAAAGCTCTGAAATTTCTTAGATTTCTAAATTTTTACACATACTCAAAATTAGCTTTGCTTTTGTGTGTCGTCTACGGTGATAAAGGTCCCTGGTTCCACATTATCCACCAACAACCGTAAGAAAATCGTTTGCAGCGCGTTGTTGATACTCATATTGCGCTTAATTAGCCAGCAAACTTCTCCATTATAGATAATTACAAACCTACTAATTGATTCCGGGTCAACTAGAAGCATCTTAGTTCTTCTTTCTTATTGGTCAAGTGAGCCTTGCAACAGGGAGTTAGAGACTACACCAATAAAATGACAGGTTATGTGTCCTAATCGGTGTGTTGGTTGATTAGCTTTTGTCTTGACTTGGTTATGGAAGAATTGAACTAGACTTGGTGAAAAGTGTTGGTTCTTAAGAGTATTGAGACGAGTGTTATTTGTTGACAGAATTTCTAAAACTGGTACATTTGACATGGGTCTGGGTTGGTTAACAAATATGTATTCACCTTGAACACAAGTTTAGGGGGTTTTTACGTGTTGGAGACTCCAACTTTAAAGAGAAAAAACCCAAACCCTAAAAAACAGGTACCTCTAGTGCAACTATTCATTTAATGCTTATTTGATATCCGGTAGAATGTAGCGTGCCATGTTTCAAGCACTTGAACAACCTAAGTTACTTCTTGTTGGTACTTGATTCTAATTAAAATGATAGACGTGTTTGTGTGTTATCGCTTGAAAACCACATGAAAGATTTTTGGAGTTTCTCAATACTCACTATAAGTCTGTCATGGGAAACTAAAGCTACATAATGTGTTTAGTAAATATCGTCATCTTCTTGTTTCTTTCCTGCGTGTTTTTTGTGGTAATACCAAGGGCATTGAACTTTTTGTTGATATCTTTTAGTTTGAGTCTTTGAGACTTGGTATAGCTATCTACTCTAGGTGTCACCATTTCCACGCCAACAAACCTCATATGACAGTTTTTTCGGCAAAATCCATAATGTTTACGACCTCATTATTTTCTTCAAAATAAGAAGCATAAACCAATTTAGGTTGCGGGGACCTTGAACTTAAGAAAACTGTTAATATGGCTACCTTTTCTTCATCTTCCTTAATGCCTAAGCGCTTTACCAAAGACAAATGATATAGCTAGTGACCACCTCTATTATGTTTTTTCATGCCTCATCGCTGAAGGTGTCAAGGTTCAAAAATACCATAATCCTAAGTTACCGTAAGGACTATGAGACATAATGAACTTAAACTATACTTTTAAAATTAATTGATCTATGTATTAGAGGCTAAATAAGCCCAAACCCGGTTTGTGGGGCAAGTTTGTGTGGGGAGTGAAGGCGAGGGTCGGTAGGAGTTGGGCCTTGGGGTGTTGGGCCGTATGGGGTGTTGGGCTCCGCATTAGGGATGACCGTATTGTTGGGCTGAGTCGTTTCGTGAGTTGGGGGAGGTATAGGGGCTGATGCGAGGGTGTTTAAGAGGGGGGAAGGTGTGATGCAAGGGCTGATGCGAGGGATGATGTTAGATGATAGACAACCCGTAGGTGTAACTTTATTATTAACCACTATTTATAATAGTGAAGGTGAGGGTCGGTAGGAGTTGGGCCTTGGGGTGTTGGGCCGTATGGGGTGTTGGGCTCCGCATTAAGGATGACCGTATTGTTGGGCTGAGTCGTTTCGTGAGTTGGGGGAGGTATAGGGGCTGATGTGAGGGTGTTTAAGAGGGGGGAAGGTGTGATGCGAGGGCTGATGCGAGGGATGATGTTAGATGATAGAAAACTCGTAGGTGTAACTTTATTATTAACCACTATTTATAATAGTGAAATCCTAATAGCCAAAGCCCACAAACCGGGCTTGGGCTTATTTAGCTTCTAATACTATGTAAAAAAGAAAAAAGTAAACTAAGCAACTATACATCTAACTTTGATGTTTTTGTGCTTTTGATCAAACCAAGAAACAACATCAGACCCTAACACAAAAACTCCAAATACCAACAACCACCGCCGACGACGGTTGTGGTGTTGATGTAACGAATATTTGATAAGAGTTTAGTTTGTAAGATTATTTTTATAATTGTTGTGATTATTTTTTTTTAATTTACTTTACATGTTTACTTTTGGTTGGTGGGTTTTAAGAGGTTTAGGTTGATAGATATTTAAAATTTATTGTTTGACACATTTTATTTGACTCAAATAAGTGTTTTATCCTAATATTTAAACCCCATCTACTTTGTTTGGTAGGTATTATGAAACCTGATAGAATCAAAAACTATTTTTTATTACATGATTTTTTTCCACAGCATTTTTCTTCATTCTTTTTTTCTCTTTCTTATTTTTTTTTAATATTAAAGTTATAAATTATTTTATTTAAAACAATATTTTATCTATATTATAATATAGTTTCTCTTTAAATGCAAATACAAATTGAAATCAAAATCTAAATCCTAAACTTATCTTCAAACTAAACGGATCCTAACTTAAACGTTACTATAGTTTATTAAAAAAAAGCCTAGAAAAGAAATAAATAAATTGTGTTCACGTGTAGAAAAGAAAAATATGGCATCATTTGTGGACCACATATGGCATCATTTAGCCCCCACCATAAACCAATTATTATAAAGTTGTAGATAAGAATTGCACCCCTATAAACAAAGGTTGAATGCGTTAATCTAGCTAGTGCTACCAATCTCTACTACTATATTCTCTCTCTCACCCTAAACCTATGGCTGAACTCATTCTTACTGCCTTGCTCCCAGTCATTTTTGAGAAGCTAACATCAGTAGCCGTGAACAAGATAACTCGCTCCAAAGAAATTCATTCAGAGCTGAAGAAATGGGAGAGGTCGTTATCCCATATTCGATCGTTCCTTGAGGATGCTTCTCAGAAGGAAGTAACTCAGGCAGCTGTTAGGCAGTGGCTGAATGGTCTCCAACATTTGGCTTACGACATAGACGATATTCTTGATGCTTTGGCAACAGATGCTATGTGTCACGAGTTTACCAAAGAGTCTGAAGGAATCAGTAGCAAGGTAAGAAAGCTCATTCCAGCTTGTTGCACAAATTTCTCACTAAGTACTAGGATGGACGGCAAATTAAATAGTATTACCACCAGGTTACAAGAACTCATAGATGAAAAAAATAATCTTGGTTTGATTGTGAAAGATGGTGGGCAAAAAAACAAGAATAGAAATTACCAGACCTCTTTGGTAGATGCACCTAGTATTGTTGGGCGTGAAGGTGATAAGAAGGAATTGCTCCAGAAGCTATTGGGTGATGAACCATCTAGTCAAAACTTTAGCATCGTGCCCATTGTTGGTATGGGTGGCATAGGAAAAACGACTTTGGCTAGACTTTTGTATGACGATCAGCAAGTGAAGGATCACTTTGAACTCAAGGCATGGGTTTGTGTCTCTGATGACTTTGACTGCTTCAATATAAGTAAAGTCATCTTTCAATCTACAGGTGGGGAAAATAAGAACTTTGCAGATCTAAATTTGCTTCAAGCCGATCTTAAAATTCAACTTACAGGGAAACGGTTTCTGCTTGTTTTGAGACGATATATGGAGCGATACAGCTGGATGACTGGGGGGCGGGGGGGGGGCCCATTAGCACCCCAATCTTTGAAGTTGCTCGTGGAAGCTAAAAACAAATAATCACACAACTCGATAGAAAGATGCTTAGAAAACTGGGCCACAAATTGTCCATACGAACTACAAAAGTTTCACATAACGACGCCTTTTCTTTATTTGCTCGACATGCGGGGATAAGTGACTTTGAGTCATATCCAACGCTAAGACTACATGGTGAAGGCATCGTGAAAAAATGTGATGGCTTGCCTTTGGCTTTAAAAGCACTTGGAAGTTTACTCAGAACAAAAACAGATGAAGAAGATTGGAAGCAGCTTTGTTTTTTTCTTGTATTTTTTTTATGTTGAATAATGAGATATGGACGTTAGAAGACGGAGGCGGTATTCTTCCGGCGCTTAGACTAAGCAACTACATCTTTCCTGCACGTCGAAGAATTGTTTGCAATTGTTTGCATGCTCCCACAAGGACTACGTGATTGAGGAAAGATGACATTGATTTTGTTGTGTGCGGAGGGGGATTTTTGCACAATTCAGCTACAAACAAATCAATGGAACGTTTGGGTGAGGAATGTTTTCAAGAGTTGTTGTCAAGGTCATTTTTTCAACATGTGCCTGATGACGAATTATCTTTTGTGATGCATGACCTCATGAATGATTTAGCCACATTTGTTGCTGGAGAATTTTATTCAAGGTTAGACATAGATGTGGAGAAGAATGTTAGGAATGAAGCTTACAAAAAGTACCGTCATATGTCATTTGCTTTTCAGACATATATGACCTACAACAAGTTCAAAGCATTCGAAAGAGCTAATAGTTTGAGAACGTTTTTAGCTATGCCCAATGTGGTGGGAAATAGCTGGCAGAGATTCTTCTTATCAAGTAAGATTCTGGTTGACACACTTCCCCAGTTACCATTGTTAAGGGTTCTAAGTTTGAGTAGATTATATATAGATGAGTTACCAGAGTGTGTCGGCAATATGAAACACTTGCGGTATCTTAATTTATCTAGAACAAGAATCACACATTTGCCAGAATTTGTCTGCAATCTTTATAATTTACAGACATTGATCGTCTCCGGCTGTCATAGCTTGACTACATTGCCTGACAACTTCTTAAAGCTTAAAAATTTGCAGCATTTTGATATTCGGGATACATCGCTTTGGAATATGATGCCGTTAGGGATTAGCGAGATGATAAGCCTGCAAACTCTTTCCAACAAAATTGTTGTTGAAAACAACGACTTTTTTATATCATGGCTTAAGAATTTAAAGAATCTCCAAAGAAATATATCCATTCAGGGGCTGGACAAAGTGCAAAGTGCAAGGGATATACGGGAGGTGAACTTAAAATTAATGCATGTGAACAGCTACTGGAAAAGGAGCTTCTCAACCCAAGCATGCCCAACACCTCACCTCCCTCCAACATCTCGTAATTTGGAATTGCGGAAAGATTGAAGATCTACCAGAAAAGTTGTTGCCTTCACTTTTGACTTTGTCAATATACGGATGCCCAGATAATCTGAAAGAAAAGATAAGTAGAAGAGGCTCCTATTGGCCCCTTGTCTCTTATATCCCTTACATGTACATAGAATGAAGGTGCGTCCCTCTCTCTACTTTTTGACTTTTTGTCACTTGTATCTTGTGCCAGTATTTGTAGGGGTGTTTGACATTGCATCAAAACTCATTAGTTATTATGGTCATTTACTTTCTTAAATGGAACTCATAAGCCAATAATGGGTAAAACATATTATTTTAAGTAACAAAGATTCAGCTCAACTTGATTAATCAGTCTCTTGGTTTCTAATATTCTCTGTTTTTTTCTATAGGAATGGGTTTCGAAAGTTCAGTGAATTTCAACAACCAAATCTACATGCCATCGTCAGTGCCTCTATCAATAATTTCAGAGAAGGCGTATACTTTTGTATCAGTGAATATGAACCTTCCCGGTAATTTCTTCGACGCAGCTGTTATTGGTTTACGTATTTAATTGCTGTTTCACTTGACATTATGTACCTTCTTTGTCATCCTTAAAGGGTTCTATAAAAACTATCAGATATATTTTGTAAGTTCTTTGTATAAATTCATAATAGTATCCACATTTTTATATGCTTAGTGGTATTCCGAAAAGCATGTGTCGGGCATGCAAATTGTTTTGTCATTCACGTATATTATTCCCTTGTGTAATTATTAAGTTTCATAATCAATATACTATGTCGTGGTTCTGTATAAATGTAGTCTGTTAAGGCAAGGAATTAGAAAACTATATTATTGACTTATGCAAATTAGCCAATTCTTTCAGCCATATACCATACAAGTAAATTTGCTTTTCATAGTATGGTCCTCCTAAGGATTGGTCATGATGCGACACTGATTTTAGAGAGGTTTGTAATCTCCCGAGAAAATGTACCTTTTTTTCTTGATTATTTCGGTTTTTAGTTGAGTTTTGCGTTTCCTGTGTTTTATGAATTTGATACTGTTAGATTTATTTTGTTGAGTTGTGCTCCAAGAAAAGGATATTAGAATCAGGGGCCGGCCCTGGGAAGTACTCAAGCAGCTATGAAGAAAAGAGACTCTAATCCAAAGGCATGTTGAGGTGCACAACTAATTGCATTTGGTTGACCTTAAAAGTCAACTTTTTAAATATATTGTGGATAAGTTGACCTTAAAAGTCAAAAGTATAGTTCAAAAGCTAGCACCAACATGTTGCAAGAAAACAGATTATTGCTTGAACAGTCGAAATATATACGGTAGTCATTTGCGCATTCTTGCCGACCATTTCAATTCATTATCAAGATACATACGTTGCGGAGTACTTAATTCAGCTATCGTCATTCGTGATTTTGAGTTTCCATTTCTAACTTACAGAAAGCTCAATCTTATTTGAAATAAGATAAAACCGAAGTAACATGTGCGTGACCGACGGTAAAAACATAGTTTTCAAGATTTGTATGACACAACCTTGAGTTAGATTGCGAATAAACATATATATATAAAACCTTTTGAGACTATGCTACATTGTTGTGAAACATTTATATAAAATCTACGCTGGATTATTAATTTTTTCGTAACCTAGTTACTTGAATTGATTTGAAACGCAAAAATTTTTAGGCCGATAAAGGAATCGGAAGGCAAGATTATAAACAAAAGGGTAAAAGCCATAAATACTCTATGTACTCACAAGTTTAACTCATTATGCTTTGCGAATTTGTAAATGTGTCATTACACATAGTAAAACTTGCATTAGCAGGTAACAACAAAAGAGGATTTGCAAATTTATTAAACTAAAAAAAAGTCTTTTAAGGAAAATCCCATTTAAAAATAGATCTCTGAGGGTGGCATGGTAGTTTCACCACAAAATTTGATATGTAATTTAATCCTTCAACTTTACTTTTTTGGTCAGTTTTGACCGTTAAAAGTTCATCATGTGCAAAAAAAAAAAATTCTATTTTATAACACAAGTAGTTTCACCACAAAAGCTTAACCTTTTCTCTCTCTCCAGTGACTTTCAACTCCACCACCAACGCCGTCGAGGTTTTTTGCCGGACGGTACCATAACGCCGGCAACGGCGTTAACGCCACCACCCACGGCGTTATGGTACCTGGAGCTCTAATAAGACCACCATGAGGACACCGACAACCACCCAGTTTTAACCCACATGCAACCACCACTCCAACCTAATTCTGAATTTGGAACCGAAGATACAACCACGACATTCTTCTTTGTTTTTTCTCCACACCAATTTCAAAAACATTCTTGAGAACCACTTTACAACTACATCTAATATTTATAAAAAAACACTTAATATTTTAATTTTTAGGGTCGACATATGCCATGTAATTTTGGGTCGACATTGTCGACCCTAAGCTTTTACTGGATTTGATAATTTATTAAGGATTTTCCACGTCGGTATATCCCCATGTTTAGGGTCGACATTGTCGACCCTAATATTGAGATTAGGGTCGACAATGTCGACCCTAAGGTTTTCCTGGGCAAAAATAAAAAAACATTGTTTTTCTATTTATTCCTACTTTGTTCCAATGATTAGATATGCAATAATCTGAGATCAAATATTTAATAGAGAAATCAAATTTACAATTATAACAATATCCAAATCAAAATACAACAATTTAAGTGTACTCATTCAAACCAATTGTACGAGCTCTAGTAAAATACTACGTGTCTACGTAGTGTATATAACACGAAAGGTAACAAATGCAAAAAAAAATCAAGAGGTAGTGCTAGGTGGAGGTTCAGGCAAAAGTCGTGCCCACATCTCGCCAAGTTTTGCGCCATTTCATGCCTCATTCCTTTTGATAACCAGCTTCAATTTATGTAAGTAGGCGACTCATTATAGATTCCTACACCAAAGTGAAAAAAAAAAGAGATATGAGAACTTTCGGTAATATATGTATGCATACAAGTAACCACAGTAGTATTTACAACCATGTTAAACTTGCATATTATACAATATAATTAAACATGAAGAACGTTGCCCCGAGGCATCAATAAATGCATTTATGGCGATCCAGACTATCTCGCATGCGAATGCTGCAAGGTTAATAGGGACATTTGGAGAGAACTTTAGGCCTGTTTCCACGTGTGGGTTACGTGACGCATACCGCTATCACCAAACAAAACACACACACACATCTGTACATCACATCCACCTTTCTCTCTAATAACCCAGAGTGAAACTATTGAAGATCTAATTGGAGACATTTGCAACCACCGATTTGTAAGTGTAAGTTTAGCACTATCCTTAAACGTGAATTTTGGGGTGGGTTAATCAACGATTATACAAAGGGGTTTGTTTGTAGTAGTTTGTGAGGGATTTGAAGATGGCTGTTGTTGGATTTAGGCGTGTGAAAAACATATCCATCTTCTCAACAGGTTGATTTTTATTTGCTTTGTGGTCATTTGTGATGTGGGTTTGTTAATTTTGGAATCTTGATGATTAAGTTAGGATAAAGTCATCTTTTTTGCATATGTCAATGTGTATTTTTGCTTGATTACAATGTTTCGTGTGGTTCCCACATTATTAGTTTAATTTCACATTCTACTCTATATGATAACACAAGTCAGTGAGTTCGAAATTTCCCTTAAATTTGTGTCAAGAATCTGACCCTATTTTTTTTTGTATATCGATGTTCATATGGTTCCTACTGATTTGTTATAGTTGTTGCGCCCTTTAAAAGGTTTGTTAAAATGTAATGGTATAAATTTTCAGTTTTTTTAAATGGGTTTCTAATTTGGGTGTAGCAAAATTGTGATAGTTTTGGGAACTTTAAAAATTACAAAATGGGTTTTCCTGTTTGAGAAACAAGATGTGTACAACTAAAACTTAAATTGAGGAGATTACTTATTCAAACTGCTTATCTGATCATCTCTCTAAGCTCCATGTTGTATGCCTCACACTCTTTTTTTTTTGACATACAGAGGTAGCTTTTTAATTTAATAATTAAACCTGATTCACAATCAGCAATTAGGCTTGGTAATCTGATTATAATTTTCGTTGCATAATGTATTCGGAAAACATAGTATTTCTAATGGGTCAATTGGGTAAAAAAGAAATTAGTTACAAAAGAACCTGGTCTACGGTCGCCAAAATGTAGTCACATTGTGGTTAAGTAGTGAATATGTTTTTTTATAGGAAATCCGGGTCAGAAAGGATGGACGGGGTAGTCAAACGAAAATTGTAAAGCTGCATTTTGCAGGCTTGAGATATATCTCAATTTACAATGTTGTCGACTATATTTAATAAGTTTTCCATTTTGGATAGCCCCGCAATTCTTAATCTTCGAATTATCAGAATTGTTTACTGCTGTGGGACTAATCAAATTCTTTTATAAGCAGAGTCTAAAAGGAATGAAGTCTTTTTTGAAAGATATGATAAGCGTGGGAGAATGCGGCGAAAGAGTATCAAGTTGCAACCTGCTAATACACGCATTCGAGGCTTCGAATATTTGTCGGAGAATAAACTGGGGAGGTGCTCAAAGTGGGGCTGGACCGAAGACGTACTTGGTGTTGTGAAAATTGTCGAGCCTCATTCTGGTAGGCTGTATCTTCGAACTCACTATGAACATAAAACCTTGGCGCTGATGTCAGGTTAGCTAATCATACGCACATACATGTATTACTTCTTTATTGTGCCCGCAATATTATAAGCATGTGTTTGAACTTATTTAGGGGTTGTTAGAAGAATGGCGCTGCGATGGTTATGCATAAGAGCTTATCTGTTAAGCGAGGGGAAATATAGGGGTACAATTTCTATTACTAAAAGTTGATTCAACTCAATTACACTTTGTTTTAACATAGTGTTAATGTTAATTTGAAACCTATTAATTTTTGAATCTGATATATATTACATGTGCATGTGCTTTCGTGCAACTCAGTTGGGCTGAATGCGATGGTTCCAGTTGCCGTGGGTGGGGGTGTAGGTGGCGATAACTTTTGGGTTGTTGGTCCTAGAAACGAGTTTAGGTCAGGGTATAGTGGAAGTGGACGTGGTAGCGGTGTTTGGAACAATAATCATGGTGATTAGGGTCGTGGTATGGAGCGTGGGTTTTGCGGGCTCAAATGGGTGTGGATATGCATCCGAGTTGGCTCGACCGGACAAAATATGAGGCCACGATTTCTGAATGATTGTACACGTACTGATGTTGCTAACTGCATTGAAGTGAGTCAGACTTTGAAGACTCATACAAGCAGTGCCGCTCCCAAAGGTTTGTGAAATTGATCGTGTGTTTAACTACTGATATTTTTTGCACCTTCGTTTTATTTTTTTCCCTGCTTAATGTTGTTCAGGAACATCATCGAATGTGCGTGGAACCTCTTCAAGTTGTGGGAAACGCAAGCCACAGCCTCAACTTGATTCTTATGGGTTCCAAATGCAGCGTGAGTCTGATGCGCGGAATGTGAGGACACGGTGTTCCACTGACTGTACAGATACCATGGCGTCGGGGTGAGCCATAGTTTGCCTAGCCAGTCCACAGACTCCATCTTTGTTGACAC
The DNA here is from genome assembly GCA_026074375.1 of Tanacetum coccineum. Lineage (NCBI taxonomy): Eukaryota > Viridiplantae > Streptophyta > Magnoliopsida > Asterales > Asteraceae > Tanacetum > Tanacetum coccineum. The sequence continues at coordinate 54,169 of BQNB010016612.1, read as the reverse complement.
CAAAAGTGAATGTTTTCTTTCTTTTCGCTTCTATTTTTGTAACTTATATTTGTTGTCGTGGACCATTCCTTACACCTTTTTTCTGCCCATGAATAGATCTCGGTGAACTCAACCCTTCCAGCTTCACGTGACGTAAAGTTTGGAGATGAGACTAAACAAATACACGCTATGAATGAGATGAATGGAAGATTATGCTCAACTAGACGAATGCGTATTAGGCCAGCTACTACAAAAATGTTGTTGATAGACAATGGTATAAGAAGGTATGTTTAGCTACATCACATTAACGAAAAATTTGGAGGTGGATATATGGGTTGATGAGGAGTAAGTTTGGTAACAAGTCAAAACCACTATTATTATTGTATAACATAACCTGAATTGACCTTCCTTAAGTAACTAAATGTGCAAGTTTTTAGTCTATCTCTGTTAACAACTAACTTCTTATTTATAATTCTCTTAGCATAACGCTCCAATGCAGAAATGACAATGGAAACCTTCTTAAAGGGAATAGATCTTCCAAAAATATCATGCTATGTTCCAACAACTTGAAGTATGAATTTCCATGATATTATATGCTCTTATACACAAAGCTTTACAATTTGTAATGATATTTTGTACACATTATCTGTCTTGCAGTTTGATATGTGTGCCCTTCAACACGTGACTCTCGAAAACCTGGAAAGTTTGGAAATTGTGTCGGTGAGTAAAGAACTACTCTTTTCCATGTCCTTACATTCAAGTAAAAAAGATCTGCTCTTTTCCACAACTAATGATAAAGGGTGTAGGTATTACGTAAAGGAGGCCAAAAAAGCTCATTAATTAATAGGATCTAGGTTAAATAGTCTGGATTGTCATACTACCAATTAACAAACAAAAAACACCTAAAAAAGATTTAGGATGTTACATGCATTTCAATAGGGCCACTTTGCGACCTGTTTGACCATTTTCATTCTTATTTTATCTTTTCAACATTTTTCCATTGACGTGTTTGTGTAACTGAAATCAATTCATTAGGCGTATAACTCAAATCGACCCATTTACCCATACAGATGTCAAGATTTAGAAATCTAGCATTAGAGAGCTAGGTGCACCATCTATAGACAAATGGGTCATTTGGGTTGTGTTACGACTTTGAATGTTCAAATGGGTCAAGCTATATTATCTACTATTAATGGGGTGAGTTTCCTACTGTAATTGGTTAGGTGTTTGTGTGTTCAACACGTGATCAATTGTTGCCACAACCTATGGCTACTGTTGACATAAACGGACCTTCAATTCGTAATAGCGAACACTATGGTGACGCCATCCATGCTCCTAATACTGACACTTCTTCTAATTGGTAGTCGGGTTCAGGTACATGTGTTAATTCTTTTTCCATCGACTGTATGACGGTAACCAAATGAACTAAAGCATGCACCTTTTTGTTGATAAACTACTCATTATTCATCAGCAGCACTCCCATTACCCCTTATATTCTTCTCTTTGTGATTCGACTGTATGTTAATATATTTGTGTTTGTTTCAGGAAGCCGACAACCAGCCGCATCTATATCTGCACGATCTACACATGGTCTCCCCAATATAGATACTCGATCCCGTAGTAGACGAGTACCTGCTGTTATATATGTCGTGCTTTCAAGGGCAACCACCCTGAGGAACAGGTTAACTTTATGTTTTTATCGTATACACCCTTATCACATTGTAAGCTGTTTACGTTGATCAATGCTACATATGTTCAGTTAACGTCAATAGGTACCAACAGTAAAGTATCACATCCATATAATTTCTTATGTTACTTTACTATGTGCCTTAACTGATATTATATGTGGTTTGTCCCTTACATACAATATACGTGTTTGTTTAATTAAGATTGTCAGGGTAATCTGCTACTTTGCTTTCCATTATTATCAGAACATTTGCTACTTGCTTTTCATTATTATCATAAGGTGTTTTTGTTACTCATATGATGACGGGTGTTCGGATACTCTTGCGCTCTACAACATGGGGTGTTTGGATATTGCTGCCTCTTGCAGTAAGGGGTGTTTTTTTGATACTAGAATAACATGTTCATGTCGAAAAATTGCAGCTTGGTGCTTATTCGGTGTTTGTGACAGATGGAACCTCATCACCATTGAAATCTCAGCAAGGATTGTGTGAATCTGCTTCTCTGTCCAAAGAAATAAAAAAGTTTGCAGAATGTCTTCAACAATGTGTGGTGAGTCAATAATCTTTTGTTTAACATCACTATTTTTTTAGATAGTCAGGTAAGGTTTGTAATGCATTTTTCTTTATCGTTATATAAGTAGCATGAATTAGTTTTTGGGTTAAAATGTTTTGAATTGAAATATTTTTGTAACATAAGCTGGAAATCATAAGCGAATAACCACAACATTAAGTTTAAACAAAGACCCCTTTAAGCTTATTTTTGGGCTTATGGCCTTATCTTTCATAAGCTTATGAAGTACAAGTTTAGAAAATAAATAGATATAGATTTTTTCATAGTTCATAAGCAATTTATGGGCAAAAGCTGATGCAATTACCGCAAATACGCATATTCTGAAATCAATATGATAAGCAAGCGTTTTTTTATTTTTATCATGTTATCACACTTGGTAAATATTGTTATTCTCAGTTTGTTTCTCTGTAATTTATAAAACCTAAAAATGGTAAGTGGAACCTTAAATTGCTTTCAACACTTGGTCCTGTATTCTCTTATTTATATGTTGCTTATATATGCAGGTGGCTAGAAAATATTCTGCTGTAAGAAAAGCTCTATTATTTCAGGAAGGAAGGAAGCAGGCAACTCTGACAGTAGTAACACGCCGTTGGGAATGGTGCCTCATGGATATGGTATACTTTTTTTCTTGACACGTCTATAGTCTATACACATCATATAGGAATCGAGTGGAGGGCTCGAACTCTCGACCTCAGGATTACTCGATATTAGCTATGAGAACTGCAAGATCAAGTCTAGCTATATACAATTCTAAGTTGTAACATCTGTATATTTGAGTATGTAATATGGACTTCTTATAACATAGCTTACCTTCGTGCTTCTTTATTTTCTTAAGTTGTATCAGCCCTTGGTAAACGACCACCGTCGACTACATCTTTTCCACATGCTTATGCTGAGGGGGGAGGTGCACCACCAGCAACTAATCAGACCATCAGTATCGATAGAAATATCAGGAGGCGTCTCACAACAACTCCATCTCACAATACTGTGGATGCTACAGCGTTACTAGCACCATCTAAACTCCACGTTCACACTAGTATACAGTTTTTAATGACTTTCAGTTTCAGTTTCATATAAGTATGTACTATGCACATTTAATAACATACTTTTTGTCAGATATGATGCAAGATGCGGTTACTTAGGAGCTATATAGCTTGTGTACTGGTCTTCGGTAAGCTTTTATGCCACATGAAGGTAAACATTTATGCCATAAGTTTAAAAATTACACCATCTTATGGTTGCCTATTTGACAACAATGTCTTGCACATTTTAATTTCTCAGATATCTCACGCACTACTATTTGCAAGTCGGCCTTACTAACATCGAACCACGCGTATTTGTGTCTGGATAGTAACGACTGCATTATTTAACCTGAAGCTATAAGCTTTCCCAACAGAGCTGAGGTAAACCCGTGGTCGTCAATGTCACCTACCTGCAGAAATTATTAGTGGATTCATACCCACATACACAACATGAAGGTAACTCTTCTTTCTGACGCTTTTTTTACCTTTTGGTCTTGGTTTGTCATAAGTAGTTTATATGTTAAATATCTTTAGGGTTCTTTTTTGAATCATGAACACAAAAAGTTATAACGGTTAAGTTCTGGAACCATGGCCCTAATTTTGCCCAGTTGTATGTCAAGTTGTCATTTTGATATGTGCTTTAAAAGGGAAACAGGGACCTTTCCGCCTAATGTACGTTGTGCATTTACACTCTTGAAGAAAACTCCTAAACCTTGTGGAAAAACTATTATTTATTGGACTTTAGTTTCGGGTGTAAGTGATAACTATACTAAACTTCATAACAGAGAGTTATCACTATATAATGGCCTTGGTATCTGATTTAATAAAATATTTTAGTGTTGCCTTTGTCAGGAAATAAGGGGGTATTTGTTTAGCTTAAGAGAGGCTTTATCAGTAGATAATGGCATCTGTATAAAGGTAAAAAGGTAACTGATATAGTGTAGAAGCCGAATAAGTATAGCGTGTACAATTGATACTTTGACAGTCAGACATATATCACATTTTGTTTTACAAAAAGATATAACCCTGTTGGGTTGAATCAATATATTTTGTTAAAGTTTTCCAAGGAATGAGAACTTATTGACAAACACCAGCCTTGGTTTTTCTGTATTTTCATTTTACTTACTCTTTATGTCTTTCATTAAGGTCTCGTTATTCCTTTTACTACTGTGAAACTAGCTTGCTCCCCTTATTAATCATTGATTAATTCAAGACTATTGTTCCATTAAATAGAAAATTTATGAAATACTCTAATTGAGAGGTTGTATGCATAGAAAATAGACTTCATGGGACTTTAGTTCTGTTAGATTCGTTTTCTTATAATAAGCTTTAGTCATCTCATTTCTAGATTATTGTTAGTCAATGGTGATCTAATATTAGCACAGGTTCACATTCTCATACAACCATGATAATGATTTAATGCAACGAGTCTAGAACATCTCACAAGTGAAGTGTATCATCTGAGAAAACAAAAGTAAGGTTGTGGAAGAAATTGTTGAAAACTGTGATGTCGGCCCCTCGAAGGGAAAAATCAAAGACATTTGCAATGCGTTTGAGAAGCTTGATGTTGTCGTCGTAGATGAAAGTGGCAACAACAATCGAACGTGAAGAGAAGATATACAACTCGAAAGTGAAAACAAATTGTAAAACCTACCTTTTTTTATGCAAGATTTATATGTCCTTTGTTGCTAATTTAATGCAATTGTGTATTATATAGTTATTTGTTTTGGTGCGACTTCAAACAGATACTTTGTGAAATTATGATGGTTTGTGTTGCTCACCATGACAATGTGTTCATTTTTGCAATTCATATATAGTACTTATTTGACGCATATTCAAAAGGGTTTAGATCCTATCGCTTGCTCATGAATTCATGTCAACTGTTGAGTTGTCAGATTGACGTCTGACACTAATATCATTTTGTTGATTTTCGTTTTGTGAGGTACAAAACCCGCCGCAGCGAAGCGCGGGTTTTAAACCTCGTTTATTTTAAAGATGAGACTTTTAATATTGAATAAAAAATGCTTCAAGCGAGTAAGTGTGAAATGGTGATTATATAAACTAATTAAATCATGTGGTTAAAGTTTTTAGGGCTAATGACTTGAAAATGTATTCAACTTGTTATTTTTTGTTATTGTATGTAGCCATTTTTTTTTGTTATTGTATGTATCCAACTTGAAAATTCGACCTATTATATGTAGTCTGTTACCTCTCATTTGCAACGTTAGTCCATTTAACTAACGAACAGTTGCAACGATAGTCCTTTATGCTAACGACTGTTTGCAATTAACTCAAAATTCAGTTATGTTACAAAAATATATTTTCAAGTTATTTTAAAATTTATACACGTTTTTACACACATTTTATACATGGTTTATACACGTTTTTTATTTCGGTTTCAGTTTACGAGCAATAATAAAAAGAATTAAAAAAATTAATAAATTTAATTTTTTTTTATTATTGCTCGTAAACTGAAACCGAAATAAAAAAATTAATAATTTTTAATTTTTTTATTATCGCTTGTAAACTGAAACCGAAATAAAAAAAATTTAATTTTTTTTATTTTTTTATTATTGCTCGTAAACTGAAACCGAAATTAAAAAATTTAATAAATTAAATTTTTTTTTTATTATTACTCGTAAACTGAAACCGAAATTAAAAAAAATTAATAATTTTTTTAATTTTTTTTATTATCGCTCGTAAACTGAAACCGAAATAAAAAAAATTAATTTTTTTTTATTATTGCTCGTAAACTGAAACCGATATAAAAAAAATTTTAAATTTTTAAATTTTTTTTTAATTATTGCTCTTAAACTTAAACCGAAATAAAAAATATAATTTTTTAATTTTTTTTATTATTGCTCGTAAACTGAAACCGAAATTAAAAAAATTTAATAAATTAAAATTTTTTTTTATTATTATTGCTCGTAAACTGAAACCGAAATAAAAAAAATTAATAATTTTTTTAATTTTTTTATTATCGCTCGTAAACTGAAACCGAAATAAAAAAAATTTAAATTTTTTTATTATTGCTCGTAAACTGAAACCGATATAAAAAAATTTAATTTTTTTTTTTTTTTAATTATTGCTCTTAAACTTAAACCGAAATAAAAAATATAATTAAAATTTTTTTTTTATTATTGCTCGTAAACTGAAACCGAAATTAAAAAAATTTAATAAATTAAATTTTTTTTTATTATTATTGCTCGTAAATTGAAACAGAAATAAAAAAAATTTAAGTTTTTTTTTTTTTTTTTATTATTGCTTGTAAACTGAAACCTATATAAAAAAATTTAATTTTTAAATTTTGTTTTTAATTATCGCTCTTAAACTTAAACCGAAATAAAAAAAATAATTTTTTACATTTTTTTTATTATTGCTCGTAAACTGAAACCGAAATAAAAAAAATTAAATGGACTAACGTTGCAAATGTGAGGTAACAGACTACATATAATAGGATGAATTTTCAAGTTGGATACATACAATAACAAAAAAAAAGATGGCTACATACAATAACAAAAAATGACAAGTTTGATACATTTTCAAGTCATTAGCTCAAGTTTTTAAAGATGAATATGCGGTTATAATTTATAAAAGACGGATACTCACATTACTTGGGTACTTAGCCAACATCAGGTATGACTTAAGATCAATTTAGACCCAACATTTGTCATAGACCCAATAAATCAATTCTGGCCACTCATTTTTTCATCAAAAATAAAAAAACTCATTTTCCACATCTTTTTTAAAAATAAAATATCTTACAAACGGTAAATCGTCACACGACAAAAAATACACCATCGCGACGAGTATTTTTTTATCTTTCAGTAGACGGGTGACACGATATACTTTCGAGGAACTTTTTTTCGATTTTTTTTTTCAGTCACGAATTGCGAAAATCATATATGATTCGTATAACGAATCATATATGATTCGTATAACGGATCATATATGATTTCATAAAATCATATATGATTTCATAAAATCATATATGATTTCATAAAATTTTTCAATTTTGTTTCAGTCACGAATTACGAAAATCATATATGATTCGTATGACGAATCATATATGATTCGTACAACGAATCATATATGATTTCATAAAATCATATATGATTTCATAAAATCGTATATGACTTCATAAAATCATAAAAAAAAGTTCGTCGAAAGTATATAGTGTCGCCCCTCTATAGAAAGATAATTTAATTCTCGTCGCGATGATATGTTTTGTTTTGCGTAACGATTAACGGTGTGTGAGATATTTAATTTTTAAAAAAAAGGTGGAAAGTGAGTTTTTTTATTTTTGATGAAAAAATGAGTGGCTATGATTGATTCATTGGGTCTATAACAAATGTTGGGTCTATATTGAACTTTTGGCCATCAGGTATATTTGTGAAATATTATATGTAAGTAGGTTAATACAAAATAGTGATATAGAAAATAATAGTGGAAACATGTTAATACAAAATAAACGAAAACGGGTGAGCATATATGTTTTATACGTGCATGTATGTTATTTACTTTTCTTTAAGAATAATTGGTATATTGAGTCGTAATATGTTGTTAGGTTTCTATTACTTTACTTAAATATCGTGTAATCCTAATCATTTTTGCATTTTAGGAAGCTGGAACTACAAAGTTTTTTGAAGACGTGCAAATATATTCTTTAAAAGAGTGCACATATGTTTAAATGAATTTAATAAGAAACTGGAAATACACATATGTTTTTTTTGAAGGCGTGCACATATGTTCTTGGAAGGTGTGCGTACATGTTCGAATGAGTTAGATGAGAAACTTCAGATACATATGTTTGTGAAAGGCGTGCACATATGTTTTTTAAAGGCGTGTACATTTATATTTAACATGATATATTTGTATTTAAATAGTATTTAATTTAATATCAAATGGATCTACACAAGTACACAACATTAAAATACTACTTAATCATACCATACTACTGTAGTAATTAAGATACGTATGTAGAAATGTTTTCAAATAAGCACAATTACTTTTTTATATTAACCGAAATTAACAACATACAAACATGATACATATATCTTATTCGCGACAAACAATATCCATAACCGAAATTAACAACATACAATCATGATACATGTATCTTATTCGCGACAAACAATATCCATAAGACATAAACCAAAAATGTTATCAGTATTTGGTGAGACCTAGTGTCAACCCCGAACCCTTGAGCTTATCACTGGTAATGGATTCAATCCGGTCTTTCATCTCCTTTGTCAAATAGTTTTCCCAGTCTCTGACCACCCCTTTTCGGATGAAATTATTGTTCTCAATCGTGAATTTCGGGGTAAACCTTTGCGTGCCACCCTTATCTATACTAAATATAAAAGAGATTAGTATCTCTTTCATCATTAAATGTTTAAGTAACACAAATTTAAAAGCTTTTTGTACAAGTCAATTAAACATTACAATCACTTTTCTGAATTTTAAGTATTACATATTATATAGCTTATGGTACAAATATTTAATCAACACCTAAATTTAATTTTAATTAATACATGTTATAAAGCATATGTTACAAGTATACAATAATTAAAGAATTAAACACCCTAATTAATATTATTTTTATAATACATCAAAAATGAAAAATACATGTTATTATATATATTTTACAATATAATAAAGCACACAAAAATTCATATAATTTATATGCTAACAAGTTGATGGTACATATGGTTTTAAAACCCGGACCGGACTAACGGGTTTAACCGGAAACTGGAGTCGCCACCGGTTCGGCTAGCCAATAAAAACCGTCTGAGAACGAAACGGAGATAACCGGGCGGAACCGGTATAAACAGGTAAACCGGGTCGGGCTAGGATCATTTTTTTATTATTCTCCGGTTGATCAGTTTATCATTATTATTTGGTGATGGCTAAACTTCAATCACAGGGTACCCGCCGCCGCAACGCGCGGATACCCTGCTAGTTCACCTTCAAACTACTTAAAGTTTTAAAGCTACAAAGCTTCACAATCTCTTCCACCACCCCTTTTTCCTCCTCATGCGGTGTAAATGGCATACCCATAAATGCCGTGAGTTTTCTCACTTCCACCGTTGGCTCTTTCTTCAAATCTTCAAACTTCAAAAACAAGATTTTATCAGGTGACTTCTTGCTTGCTTTCCAATAGCCTAACACATGGTCCCAAAATGGACTAAACTCGGAAACTCCATTGCAAAATTGACTCGTACGCTTCATTAAAGAAAATAGGTACTAAATCTTTCAACCTAAGTTTATTCATGAAATCCCATTTTGAAATCAACACGTCTTTTGGATCCCTGCACACGTAAACAAACTTTCATGGGGACGTTGGTGATGTCGTAGACGTTGGTAATAGCTTATGCGGATAATGTTTAGCGAAAAGTCAAGGTTTTGGGAGGTGATCAAATTTTGTCATAGTGTGGTCGAGGTAGATGTGAGTGTCAAGGTAGGGGAATGCACTTTGCGGTCCGGTCCTTGGTAGAGGGTGGTTGGAAAATTCATAACGATGATGGTTAGAGACTGCGAACATTAGGGCTTTGAGCCAAGTGGTGCCACATTTCATGAATGTAGATAGAAGATGTCCGTGGGTTCGGGTTTGATGTAGGTTTGGATCATTATTAGGCCTTTAATCACATCGGGGCTAAGCCAAAAATTATTGTAAAGAAAGATATTGATAGAACTAAAACATGTGATAGTTCTTAGATCGTTTATAGCTCGAGGTTGTTTATACCTCATCTAGGATGAATAACAATGATAATAACATGCAGAAGAATAAGAACAAATCAAAGTTATTCTAACAAGGTTTTTCATCATCATCTTCTCTACAATGACTACTACAAGCCCCACTTTTACATTGATCAATGGTAGAACGTGTTATCTAAACTATAACAAGGAATCAAAGATCCTTGAGGCTAAACTACAACCAATCTAGGTGTCTACATTAAGACTTGACGCCTAGAACACACACACACTTTTCCTGATGTTCACATCTTGACACATACAGAAAAGTACACGCCTATATCTCTTTATATATTAGAGACATTAGGTTTTACAAAAGATAAGAACAAATAATATCTTCCTAACATTTAATATTATCTTCTATATGTTTTATCTTCTTAAGGAGATCTTCTGGTATCTTCAAAATCTTCCATCTTTTGAAGAATTCCAACTTTGCATTTAAGTCCTTTTGTTTTATTCTTTTATTCACTTTGTCTCATCAAATCAAGAATCCCAACAATCTTCCTCTATTTGATGATGACAAAACAAACAAAGTCGTGTACGAACTTCATCATAAAGCCAAAGCTTCCCCTGAAGTTGAGATGTAATCATCTCCCTGAATGAAACAAAATCTTCCCCTTAATTCAGATTTCCTTTATACCATGCCACACCAAGGATCTACAAGTTGCCAATTGTACCTGTTAACATCTTCTTCACCTTTTTGTCATAATCTAATAGGGGACATATGAATATAAGCAACTTTGATCTTGACCACTACAAACCAATATCACACTTCTAATCCAAGCCTTCTAACTCCTCAATTACCCTCCATGACGCATAATAAGAAAAATGAACTTGAGTAGTAGAAACTCAAACTAGCAGTAGTAATAATGACTAGCAGTAGTAAAAACCTTCACCTCGATGATGCATGTAAATGGTTAAACATTTTAACAATAAGCTTCCCCTGAAACCAATATGTTTACCATCTCATGAATCTTCAATTTTGTAGGCTCTATGTAATGATTACTAATGAAGAAAACTAAGTATAACGAACTTGATACTAAAGTAGAACGACCCAAACTTATGTCTTATGTCTTGTACTATCCACGTGACTCCAAACTTATAAATAAATCTGTGAAATATAAGTAGACCGCAATCTTTTGACAAAAATCCTCATCTTCTACAAGACACATAACCAAAGTGATAGCAAATGTACGCATTGAGCACCATAAGAGAAATCGCACACCTTTGCTAGATTTTAACAAGTCTTCGTCACAACATCCATTAAGCACAAACAAGTTATCTTTAAACGTTGTAAGCCGTTTAAGATATGATAAGAACACGTACCCAAATAATTTCACTTCACCTTTAAATAGGTGATAATTAATCATCTTCGTAACCAATTATAGCAATAAAACGAGCCTTTAAACTTTTAAGAACATTTAAAACTAAATCAACCTGTTAACTTCCCCTTAAATAAAGCATCCTATTCAATCCGAGATCCAAACCATGTGTGTGTCTTCCAATATCGAATAGAGCTAGCAATATTAAATCTATAAATCCCAAGCAGTATTAACTAAACTGCTTTTTAATGCTAGCAGTACAAACTTAATACTGCTTTAAAACTAGCAGTTGTAATAACCTTTTCAAAACCTTAGCAGTATTAACGTACTTCTTGACCAAACAATATTAATCTTTGCTTTAATAGTATAAACATACAACTGGCAGCATAAACAATATACTTTCATTATCATTGGCAGTACTAATGTGATTATGAAGCAGTATTAACTTTCTTTTGGCAGTAGTAATATTACCTTGGCATCATTAACACTTCATTGGCAACATTAAGTTTCCTTAGCAGCACAAAGTGCATATAAGCATCGAGCAACATTAACTTGGGCTTACTACTGTTAATCACAATCACGAACGAGCCCAAAAGATCACATCCGCATATAATAGCAACATTAATAACCATGAAGCAGTACTAACCTTTTTTTAAGTATCCAGACAATGCTTTTTTTAAGTGTCACAAAGTTGTCACAAGTCTTCCACTAATTCTGTTTACTCCTTCCTCCCATACATTTTGTGAAACATTATTTGTCACAGAACTTCCTGTCTCCTTTCTTGTATGAACCCTCGATCGATACTTAGGGTTTTAGATCACAGATTAGGTTTTAAAAGATCCACAATTGAACCAAAACCAAACCTGATAATACATAGGAACAGCCAACACCATTGTTCTTCCTTTATCGAATTAGGATTTTATGAAAAACCCTAATATTCACCTTCATCTATGACGTGTAGCTTCCAGGTAACGAATAAGAACAAACAACATAATGATCTTGGATGCACAACTAGAAACAATACTTCCTGTTTTATAGAATTAGGGTTTGCAAAAACCCTAATTGCAGTGAATTTGAACGTAACACAAAAAAAAACAGAAAATTTGTCACTTGTTTCTTCATAGATTCGACATCAACACCACCTTGTGATCCTAGATATCACGAGCCACGAGGCTCTGATACCACCTGATAGAACTAAAACATGTGATAGTTCTTAGATCGTTTATAACTCGAGGTTGTTTAGACCTCATCTAGGATGAATAACAATGATAATAACATGCAGGAGAATAAGAACAAATCAAAGTTATTCTAACAAGGTTTTTCATCATTATCTTCTCTACAATGAGTACTACAAGCCCCAATTCTATCTTGATCAATGGTAGAACGTGTTATCTAAACTATAACAAGGAATCAAAGATCCTCGAGGCTAAACTATAACCAATCTAGGAGTCTACATTAAGAGTTGACGCCTAGAACACACATACACTTTTCTTGATGTTCACATCTTGACACATACAAAAAAGTACACGCCTATGTCTCTTTATATATTAGAGACATTAGGTTTTACAAAAGATAAGAACAAATAATATCTTCCTAACATTTAATATTATCTTCTATATCTTTTATCTTCTTAAGGAGATCTTCTGGCATCTTCAAAATCTTCCATCTTTTGAAGAATTCCAACTTTGCATTTAAGTCCTTTTGTTTCATTCTTTTATTCACTTTGTCTCATCAAATCAAGAATCCCAACAGATATATTCACTTCTCCATCCTTTGTCTTTTGGGAGAGTTTTGTAAAGGTGATCAAGTTGTATCTGGAGGTCGTTGTAAGCTTCTTTTTCTTCGGTTTAAACCTTATTGTCATTGTCTGTTACGGTCGGGTTGTAACATGTGTTTTGTGGTGAACAATAAAAACCCCGTGGGTATAACTTTATTATTGATCACTATTTATAGAGTATAAATGCATAACCCTAACCCTAATGGACCCAACCCACAAGCCGGGCTTGGGCCTAATCCATCTAATACTCCCTCGCAGTCCGAGTGGCGAAATCACAAAAGCTTAGACTAGAGTAGTAAACTAGAAAAAAACATTAACGTAATAAAAAAACGAACCGGCTCGTGACCGAAGCACGAACAACAATATACGCTTGTGCGGATTTGTGACCTTAACACAAATCACCAACACAAATCACGATTGTGTGGATTTGTGACCTTAACACAAATCACCAACATAAATTACGATTGTGTGGATTTGTGACCTTAGCACAAATCACTAAAAATGACAAAATCATAACTCTTTTTTATAACATGAAACTAAGGGCGCTAAAACTAATGATAGATTGGATCCATAATCATCATTTTTTGTTGTTGTTGTTGTTTCCATATTGTTCGTGGTGGTACGTAAAAGTATGACACATATACCACACTTGAAAAAAACAATACAAAGCAAACCCACAAGTAACAAAAGCACGCAATTGATGACAGCACCAATAAACTCCAGCTGATAACGGTAAGAAATTAGGATTGTTTTTAAGGATCGATATTTAATAATTGAGAGGGTTAGGGTTTGACGGGGTGGTTTAGGAGATGCGGCTCAACGTAGCCACCTAGGTCTGAGGATCAGACCCACTCTGATACCATGAAAGATGTGATATATTGATTGAATGAACTGCCAATTACATAAGATGCCATGTCTATTTATAATAGAACATGGCTTGGTAAATAAGCTAACATAACCCTAACATTTTAGCCGTGAAGAAAGTCTGTAGTCATGGGTTCGAATTTAATTTGATTTTGGGAGAAAATGGAAAGGTGTAGATAGTGATATTCGATAGATAGATGCAAGAGGCCTTTGAAACAACGAACGCTATTTATATAGGTGACAAATGTTAAAATCCATTGCAAGTTGCATCAAACGGAAAAAGGAATAACATCACATCTATTAATATTTGAGACCAAACACACCATGTGCTTCTCATTGTGTTTTGAATGTACCATTTGATTGCCATTATTGTATTTACCCTACAGTATTACAATTACTATGTCGGCAAAATTATTACAGTGTTATGAATACTAGCCTTATGAAACATGTATATTCGAAAGTTACTATTACATAGGTGAGAAATGTTAGGCTAAGTGTAATGGTTGTCTTCCTCTCTTTAAGACAAATTTATAGTAACCCCACACACATAAACACATGTCCCTTCTTCCAAACAACTCGATCATATATGCGATCAATATGTCCCTTTTGTCCATCTCCGGCACATCCCATAAGAGGGTGTGCAGGGGCAAAGCCAGGATATTTTATTGGGGGGGGGGGGGGAGGGGGTAATTTTTTTACCGCGTGCAGTAAAAGAAACAAATTTTTACGTGGGTGTCGCAAAAAAAGAAAAAAGAAAACCTTGTCCAAACCGATACGCAAACTATATACATCAAATTAAACCAAAAGAAACAAATTATTTATCAATAAAATTGTTTTGGCAAAAAAATTTATAAATAATGAAATTACGAGTACTTAAGTAATAAAAGATATCATTTGTTTTTAGTTGAATCTCCCAACAAAAAGAAAAACAAATAGATAAAGAAAAGAATTAAAAAATAGGTCTGTTTTTTCATTAAATGTATATCATTGGAATAGTCACATGTGAAGAGAGAGAAAACTTTATTATATTCATTGCTTTGTCTCTCATGACGCTTTTTTTTATTCCAAATGAGAATTTTTCTGGCTACACTGCAAGATCAATCTTTTTTCCATTAATCTGTTCTTTCAATTCTTTCATGAATGTTCAACTGTGCTGGATTCATTTCAGTGACTTATAAGGGGGTCAAAATGATGAAAAACTAGAGGATGTATGAAAAATTACCCTACACCAGAAAGTTTGGATGGGGCATGTGCCCACCTTTCCCCCTCTGTAGCTCCGCCTCTAAGGGTGTGTAATGGTGGCCGACGTGTCAGCCAAGAAGACAAACCAATTTGTCGACCGACTACTCATAATCCATTGCAACAAACGAAAAAAGGAATCACGTCACATTCAATATTATCTTAGACCAAACACATAATGTGCTGCTTATTATGTTTTGAATGTATGATTTGATTATATTGCCATTATTTATTTACCATACAATAGTACAATTATCAATTTATAATAGTGCACATAAAACCTAATTATCATTAGGCAGCTGTATTTATAACATAAAACATGCAAAGCAAGTCATGGGCTAGGCCCGAACATAATACGAAAGTATAATAAAGTATTGGGCTTGCATCCCTCATTTAATACACCCCGCAGTTTGAGCGAGAGGTCTTCGGACGTTCAAAATGGCACAAAACTCAAAGAACTATGTTGTAGGAAGACCTTTGGTAAAAATATATGCATACTGAAATCGAGACGGGACGTATAGAATACGAACTTGTCCCGAAGCCACAAAATCTCATACAAAGTGAATATCGATCTTAATGTTCTTGATACGTTGATGCTGAACCGGATTCGTAGACAAATAAATAACACTTACATTATCACAGTAAACAAGTGTAGCAGTAAATAAGGGAACATCAAATTCTCACAAAAGATTACAGACCCAAGCTGTCTATGCTACCACGTTAGCAACACCTTGATATTCTGCCTCAATACTGAAGCGATACAATATAGCCTGACGCTTGGCATACCATGATAATAAATTATCCCCTAGAAAGACACAATATCCCGAAGTAGAACGACGAGTAGCTAGGCAACCAGCCCAATCAACATCTGTATAAGCAAACATGTAGCTGAAGATCATGATCAACCGTACCACATAGATAATGTAGAATACGCTTCAAGGCCGAAAAATGTAGCTCTCAGATCATGCATATATAGATAAACCTGTTGTACTGCATAAGATAAATCAGGACACGTGAAAGTAAGATACTGAAGTGCACCAGCTACGCTACGATACAAGGTAGGATCACGAACAAGGTCACCATCCAGACCCAATTTAGACTCAATATCAATTGGAGTCTTGTAAGGTTTATACTGTTTCATGTGTGCACGCTTAATAATTTCCTCAGCATATGTAGCCTATGATAAGAACATACTAGAAGAATTCTGAGTAGTGGAGATGCCAAGGAAAAAATTGAGAGAACCAAGATTTATCATTGCAAACTCACCATGTAACGAGGAAATAACCTTATGCAAGAAGGCGTCAGAAGATGCTGTAAGAATAATATCATCCACATAAAGTAAAATATCAGCAATATCCAAACCACGATGGAACACAAATAAGGAGGAGTCGGTTTTACTATGCTGAAAACCGACCTTAGTGGCATAACTTGCAAACCATTGAAACCAAGCACGTGAGGCTTGCTTAAGCCCATATAGAGAACGCTGCAAATGACAAACATAATCGGGTTTGCTTGGATCAACAAACCTAAGGGCTAAAACATATAAATAGTCCCAGACAAGTGACCATGAAGAAAGGCATTCTTCACATCCAACTGATGAATGAGCCAGTTTCGAGACACGATAAGACTCAAAACTGTGCATATGGTGGCCTGTTTAATAACCAGACTAAACGTCTTGTCATAATTAATCCCTTTTTGCTGACTATGACCATTCACCATAAGACGAGCCTTA
Source organism: Tanacetum coccineum (assembly GCA_026074375.1). Lineage (NCBI taxonomy): Eukaryota > Viridiplantae > Streptophyta > Magnoliopsida > Asterales > Asteraceae > Tanacetum > Tanacetum coccineum. The sequence goes on along the minus strand of BQNB010016612.1, from coordinate 37,225 downwards.
TAACGACTCAATCATCCATATGCATCAAACTTATGCCTGAAAAGCCACATAGAACGAACAACATTAACGTTAGCTGGACGGGGAACAAGTACCTATATACCGTTAGTAATTGATAACATCAAATATTTAATACTTTTTAGTGGCAAAATACCCCCTAATTTACCTGCAAATGTTTCACTAATACTCGAAAATAAGATATTTTCTATCACTTTGTAGTTTTCAGGTGAAATGCAGGAAAGTGACTAGAAACAAGGGAAAAAGGACTCAAAGTGTAAATATTTGAAGAATGTTACGGCGCAACACCAAAAATGGTTACGCCGTAACATATATTAAGCAAGTACGAAGATCAAGGACAACGTTACGGCGTAACACCATATCTAGTTACACCGTAAACAAGTATTTGAAAGGAAATCTTACCCAAGATAGGGTTACGATGCAACACCCCTTATGGCTACGCCGTAACCATGAAGATCCACAAATATGGAATGAAGATCACGTACATATGGAAATTATTTGAAGGTTACAGCGTAACACAATATCTGGTTACGCCGCAACAACTGCTTATTTATGGAATGCCGTGTAAGAAGGTTACGGCGTAACACCTTTATCAGTTATGCCGTAACAGGTTCGATACCTATAAATAGAGGCCTCATTTAAGCTATTCTGATATCACTTCCTCTACAGCCAATTGGAGAGGCGACAAAGGCTTCCAACCTTTAAAGAATTTCACCTGGAGTCCAAGGGAGATCACACTTTACTTACTTTTTGTATTTAATCGTTCAAATACGAATACTGTAAGAATTATGAGCATTCAACCTATGATTACTTCTATTTCTTGCTGTGTTTTCGTTACCATGAGCAGCTAAACACTTAAAGTGTTGGCCTAGTTATGTAATTACTGCTGTTATGATGTTTGTTTCTTGTTAGATTATGGTTTTGTTAGATATTCCTTGACTATCGTGTAACCCTGGGTTTTGGTAGTATGGGTGGTTTGGGCCTTGCTTGCCCCATTATTAGATTACGATGTCAATATGGGATCCATTGAGTACTAGGGGCGGATCTATGACTCCATTTCTAGTGTAGGAACTAACCGGTCACCGCACTTATCACTCAATATATTTAAAAAGCACAGGAACTCTTTCAGAGGGGGTTAATAATCTTTATAGGTTATTAGATAAGTTTTGGGAATAGTTGGGATTAATCACTACAACTTGGATATCCTACCTCCTATATGATTTGGACTAAGTCAGAATCGCGGGAAGTATAGGTTAGACTAAATATACCTATTCAAGTCTATCGACCTTAGAAACCACTAATGAAACCATAGTTTAACATTGCACAGGAAAACATTTTCATAACAGTAGTAATGAAGTAACTAGGTTAGCATATTTTCTCTCTTGATATCTCCAACTCTTTTAATTTTTAGTAATTTAATTTTATTGTTATTTATTTCAAATCAATTCAAAAAACCCTTTTCAAAACATGACATTTCAAATTAAAACTAATTACAACTTAGCTCATAGGACGACGTCGGATTTACCATTATATACTACCCACGATCGGGTTCTCTGCTCGTTAGTGCGTTATAAGGTAGATTAAGTTTTATAAATTTAAAATTTGGTAAAAATATATTTTAAAATAAACTACGTATCAAGTTTTTGGCGTCGCTGCCGGGGAGCTAAAAATTAGAATTAATTTGAATATTTCATTATTTCTCTTCTTTTTCTAAACTTTATATCTGCAGGAACCATGGCTGGAGTAGACATCGACACTCTCACCATGGAACAATACCTAGCATTGTCACAAGAAAACTAGGCACCGGGCGTGGTTAAACCCGAAATCAAAGGCAATGTCAATTTTAAAATCAAGAGTCAATTCATGCGCGAATTGAGGGAAGACACTTTATCCGGGAACAAAAATGAGGATGCTCACAATCCTATTGATCGGGTCCTCAGCATCGTTGGCTTATTCAATATTCTCGGAGTCTCTAAAAACGCAATCATGCTTCGAGTTTTTCCCTTTACTCTTACCGGAGCCACAAAACGATGGGTGGACAGACTTGCCCCAGGAACAATCAATACATGGGATCTCCTCAAAAAGGCCTTTATCTAAAAATATTGCCCACCTTCCATGATCGCAAAGTAACTGGAAGATATTCACGACTTCAAGCAAGATGGAGACGAATCATTATATCAAGCCTGGGAATGGTATAATGACCTACTATACAAGTGCCCTACTCACGACATCCATAGCCATCAAAAGGTAAATATCTTCTATAAGGGTTTGAGCACTATGAAATGTCAATTGCTTGATTCCCAGGGACCAATTTCCGGGATGACACCGACCCAAGCTCTCACATCAATTCAGACCATGGCTGACCATTCTCAAAAAATGGCACGACAGAACAACAAGCAGAAATATTAGAAGCAGTAGTAGCAATGATGGACTAGCTGCTTTGGTTAATAAGTTGGACAACCTGGGACAAGACATGAAGAAGTTAAAGGAAAGTGTTTAGGCAATCCAGGTTGGATGCCAAATTTACGAAGGACCTCACCTCGACAAGGATTTTCCCCTCAGCAAGGAAGTTAAACAAATTTAAGAGGTCAGATATGGAGAATTTGGACGAACAACGCCCTTTAACGGGAACAATGGAGGCAAGTTTCGTGTAGGATCGCCTGGATACTATAGTAAGACTGATAACCGTCCACCATATGGTGAAAGGAGGCAAAGCTTAGAAGAACTATTAGCTAAGCATCAAGAGGAGTCTGTACGAAGAAGTACTAAAATAGAGGTGTGGATTAAGAAGCTTCAGGAAAATGCCGAGATTAACACAAGGAACCAAAATGCCTCACTTAAAAACTTAGAAACCCAGATTGACCAGTTAACCAAAGAACTTCATTCCAGGAATATAAAATCTAAACAAGCAAAGGTAGTAATTGTTGAAGATGAGGGGCCTTGCTCTCCATAGAGACTTAAGAATCTCAATGGAATATCCTTCCCCTCTGACTCTCAGGATGAAAACACCAATGATCAACTACCTACGAAGTAATCTAATCCAAGACATTTTACGCTTCCCTGCACCATTGGTAACTTTAACTTTTATGCTATGGTCGATTTAAGAGCTAGTGTAAATGTTCTACCTAGGAATATTTTCAAGTATTTGGAATTAACAACCCTTAGTGAAACCGAGATGCTAGTGGAAATGGCAGATATGAGAAAAAAGGCACCACTTGGGATAGTTAGAGACATACTCGTAAAAATTGATAAATTCCTGTTTCCATCCGACTTCGTAATTCTTGATCAAACCCCTAAATCAACTGTCATTTTAGGAAGACCCTTTTTGGCCACCGTCCACGCCCAGATTAGTGTTTTTGAAAAAGAAATATTAGTAGGGATAGGTGACGAAAGGGTAACGTTTAACATAAATAGGAATGACCATAACTTCGCCCCTACTGAAGGAATCTTTATGTTAAACTCGATTAACACTGATGATCCAATCACTAAAAGATTGAAGATAAGTGACGACACTACTACAACATACTTTTGTAAACCTATTATACAAGAATGTGATAAGGACTTTAAGGCTTGGCCATCCTGTAGCCCATTTAGGAACAAATGTGATGGGGGCATGAAATTTATAGGATCAATGAGCTTGGTAAAACAAAATATATGGGTTTTCCCTAATAACAATGAAAAGAAGGAAATGAAAGGAAGTGGAGTATCGTTTCTAAACTTTTTAATGATAAGATATGGTTGCTGTCAGGTAGAGGATTCTGTTTGGAGTGAAAGGTATTCGGAATGGTGTAATGAAAATTCTCATGATAAGAAACCTAGGCCTAGAGATTATACTTTTAAAAAATGGGTAAAGCTTAAGAAAGGACACCTAGACATATGTAAATTAGTTAGGAAAGATTTATTTAGAAAATAGGTGATTGATCAGTTTACTGAGGCATTAGATCTTGATAAAGACCCTTTAGAAAGATGTTTAGATGAATAAAATTGGGTATTCCATAAAGAAATAGAATAACTTGCCGATGAATACGAAATAAAAATTGGAGAAAAAAGGAAAGTTCTTGAAGAAATATGGATAAAATGTAAAAGAGCTCGATGTAAGAATAAAGATTAGTGGTATGATTACTGATATGAGGATGAAGAAAAAACAGAATTAGGTAGTGAAGATTACAATCCACTAATGGTGCATACAGAAACATTTGAAGTAACAAAATATAAGTTTAACAACGGATGTAGCTTCATATGTTTTAGTGGCGAGAATAATGAAACACTATCCTTGGGAAGGAAAAATGGATCAAGGTTTAGGAAAATGATAATGGAGGAAATGAAAGAAGTCCTCAGGAATGACGAAGAGGACTCTAACGACGAAACGTAGAATGGCCATGAGTCTAACTTAAAGTCTCGTTAATAAACAAAAGTGCTTATCGAGAGATAACCAGTCCTTTATTTAATAAAATTTCCTTTTTCCACTAGTTGGTTTGCATGTTTCTTACTTTGTTTTGCAGAATCCAGAAGCTAAGAGGCAATTATCGAGACCGGCTCAACTCATAATCATATGTGCTGAATCTGTAGCAGTTACGACGCAACAACTTAGTTTACGTCGTAACCATTATAGTTACGCGATAATCCATTTCATGGTTACACCATAACGTCTTAAAACTTAAAATTTTTACCACTTGATTACGACGTAACAACCAGGGTTACGCCGTAACTACCTTCTGAAATTCTAAAAATTTAAGTTTTAAACATGTCTAAACCTTGTATACGTAAATGAACTTTGTGGGTATGTTCTCTAGAAGCCCTCACGAGACTAAACTCGTCCACTTGGGCCACCAAGTGGTTTAAAAGGCTTGTTGCATATGCTAAATGCAACCGTGATTCCTACGAAAGTGAGTTAGGTTTGTATTTCCTGTACACTTCATAATTCTTGTAGAAAGATTTTATGCTTAGGCTTGTTTTTGTGATCACATGAGATAAAGAGCTTGCGGGAAGACGAAGATAATCTAAAAAGATTTTCGCCAAATTTTAAATCCCGAAGCAAGGCTTAGAGAGTTTCTTGTCTTAATTCTACTCTTTTCTTTTTATTTCATTTCCTTATTATACAATAGGGACATTGTACAAATCAAGTGGGGGGATGGGGGTAGAATTAATACTTGACGTATGTTTTGCCTTCGAATTTTCTAGTTTTCATTGAAAATTATGCCAATTTTAAAATTTTGACAAATTTTTCTTAAAAAACTAGAATTAATCTTTGCCGAATGCACATTACCCTTTATTATTACTTGGTGAGATCTAAGCCTAATATTCTGTTTCCATCATATTATTCAAAAATTCACCAGTATATTGAGTGTGCCAGTAGTATTGTAGACTTTAGAACTTGGCCTGTACATCATTTCGAGACCTAATTGATTAGCAGGAATAGATAGTTCAAGAAGGCAACACTTAGGAAATCACCTAAATAGTCTGTATGTGTGCGTTTATCGACTTGTTACACTGACTTGTCGACCTCCCGTGATAAACCGTTTTGTTGCACTCATTATTAGTGCAAGATACCCCTAGATCACCCTTGTTAAACCAATCTATGTTTTCACCCAATGATTATATGTTTCGTTGCACCATTTCGCCTTAACCTACCCTGTAGTCTATAGTTATCTTTGTTTTGAAATCTCTGGCTACTTAAGTCCATGGTTCAGGGGAATGGGAATGAAAATTTTATGCATTCGTGGAAGACCAATCAGTTCTGATCTATAAAGACCCCCCTGTATCACCACTTTTAACGTTGTTTATCTCAAGTGGGGGATTGTTAGGAAGTTTGTAATAGATAGTTACTACTAGTAGGTATGTAGTTCCTACTGGTAGAGTAAAGTTATTCCTACTGGAAATTAATCCGGTATTCGTCTCACACCAGACTCCTCACACCCCTGACCATACGTACGCCAAACCACACATCCGCCAATAGCCTCCCGCGCATGATCCCCTCTCCCCTCCCCCGCACAAATATCACCCCCATACCCATGCAGTTATCCACCCACCCCACCCCCCCTGGGCACCCCCCCCAATGCTTCACTAGCTACGCCCAAAACCCCCCCTCCCACACCGACCCCATGCTCACTGTTCTCCCCAAAACATCCCCCACAGTGACACACAACCACCACAAGTCCTCCTTCCATTCTAACTACTGTAGACTATATCACGATTGTGCTGTGTCCTATCCAAAATGAATACAGCACATCAAAATACCATACATAACCACATAGGACTAATCCCCAAGTAAGTCCCACTCACTAATGGTCCCCCCAAACGCAACAAAACTCCACAAGAGAAATGTGGAATAAAATAACCAACCCACACCTTTCCCCAACCCAAATAAACCCCATTCACCACCACCCACCAAATCCCACCTCCCACCCCCACACAATCCGCTGTGTAGCATTTGAGAATAATTTAGACCTAATACACAACAACTACTATGCACCTAAAACCAAACCGTAAAAAACTAAATTCAAATAAGCACACTTGGTGTGGGGGTTATTTTGGTTTTAGAATGTAGTCTCGCAGATTTGGGTACTTTCCAAGCTTATGATTAATACCTGGGGGCTATGACTTGCAATTTGAGCGATCACACACCCGAAAGATGAAACACTTAGACCAAGAGGGGAAGCTAGTGACTTTTTATAAATTCGCTTTTTTTGAGAGGTGGTTCGGCTTTATGTTTTTCTAGCATGAAGTTTATATAAATTCATTTCATGAAGTTATTCTCAGAAATCTTTTTTATGAAATGTGTTACAGGTTCTACTCTGAGGGCAAGCACAGTCAAGTGTATGGGGAGGGGGGTGGGATATTTTGATAACATCAAATATTTAACAACATTTAAGTGTCCAAAATACCCTCTATATTACCTGCAAAAGTTTCACTAATTTCTCGAAACGAGATATTTTCTATCATTTTGTAGTTTCCAGGAGAAATGCAGGAAAGTGACAAGAAACAAGGGAAAAAGGACTTAAAGTGTAAATTCTGAAGAATGTTACGGCGTAACACCAAAAATGGTTACACCGTAACATAAATTAAGCAAGTACGAAGATCAAGGACAAGGTTACGGTGTAACACCATATCTAGTTACGCCGTAACCATATATTTGGAAGGAAATCTTGTCAAAGTTAGAGTTACGGTGTAACACCATATCCAGTTACGCCGTAACCATGAAGATCCACAAATATGGAATGAAGATCACGTACTTATGGACATTATTTGAAGGTTACGGCGTAACACCATATCTGGTTACGCCGTAACAACTGCTTAAATATGAAATGTCGTGTATGATGGTTACGGCGTAACACCTTTATTGGTTGCGCCGTAACATGTTCAATACCTATAAATAGAGGCCTCATTCAAGCTATTCCGACATCACTTCCTCCACAGCCAATTGGAGAGGCGACAAAGGCTTCCAACCTTTAAAGAATTCCACCTGCAGTCCAAGGGAGATCACACTTTACTTACTTTTTGTATTTAATCGTTCAAATACGAATACTGTAAGAATTATGAGTTTTCAATATATGATTTCTTCTATTTCTTGCTGTGTTTCCGTTACCATGAGCGGCTAAGCATTTAAAGTGCTGGCCTAGTTATGTAGTTACTTTTGTTATGATTGTTTCCTGTTAAATTATGGTTTCGTTAGATGTTCCTTGACTATCGTGTAACCCTGGGTTTTGGTAGTACGGGTGGTTTGGACCTAGCTTGCCCTATTATTAGATTATCTAGTCAATATAGGATCCAATGGGTACTAGGGAGGATCACTAACTCCTTACCTAGTGTAGGAACTAACCGGTCACCGCACTTATCACTTAATATACTTAAAAAGCACAGGAAATCTTTCAGAGAGGGTTAATAATCATTATAGGTTATTAGATATGTTTTGGGAATAGTTGAGATTAACACACTGCAAAATAAAACAAAAAGAAAAAAAAAGAACTGCACTAGTGCAAAAAAAGCAGAAAAAAAAAGAACAAAAACAACTCGATAACCTACCTCTCAAACGATTTGTGACTGATTCGAAATAGCAGGGAGTATAGGATAGACTAAATATGCACATTCAAGTCTATCGACCTTAGAAACCACTAATGAAACCATAGTTTAACATTGCACAGGAAAATGTTTTCATAACAGTAGTAATGAAGTAACTAGGTTAGCACGTTTTCTCTCTTGATATCTTCAACTCTTTTATTTTCAGTATTTAATTTTATTGTTATTTTTAATTCCTTTCAATTCAAATCAAAAACCATTTTATAAACGTGACATTTCAAATTAAAACTAATTACAATCGGATTTACCATTTTATACTACCCACGATCGGCTTCTCTGCCCGTTAGTGCATGGTTAGGTAGATCGAGTTTTATAAATTTAAAACTTGGTAAAAATGTATTTTAAAATAAAATACACATCATCAATTCAAACCAAAAGTGGAATCACTTCACTAGATTATGCATACTAATTATGGCAAAAAAAATAACAGAACTCGAATAATGTATGCCATGTAGGGTACCACTTATTCCTTATCCGTGAATGCATTTATCTTTCATCATTTATCAAAAGCAACATTCTAATATGTATATTTTTTATATGTTTTGTAACCACCACAGTTCAAGATTTTCAAAGCAACAAACTTTTGTAGCAGCCACAACTATAGATTTCCTAAGAGACAAAAAAAACAAGCAGCTCATTTTGACACATATATGAATGGAATTCATTGTGGTTCAACCTTTGGTATAAACAAAAAAGAAAACATTTTATTTTGATAAAAAAAAAAAAAAAACAAAAAGAATCTGTCAACGGATTAGCAACTTTAAATATACAGGACAATAACTACCAATTAACTCATATTGATAAGCAAATATATAGTAATAATGAATGCAAGATGAAACTCTTAAAATGTAAAAAGACAATGTATTAATAATATCTGCTAGGTTCCATATGTATTCATCCAGAAAACGGATCTAATCCAGTTTGCATAATCCCGCTAAGGTAACAAAAAACGCAGCCAGTTTGCATAATCCCGCCAAGGAAACAAAAAGTGAAGCCTAACAATCACCCCGCAGCAAAGCGCGGGTAAATCCCCTCGTTCTTAGACAAGGCTGCACACTTTATTACTTAAATATTAAAAATCAAGAAAGAATATGTTTCCGTCAGTTCAGTGTTGTATACAATATTTGGATGGAGAATATCAGTGCCCCCTCAACGTCTTAAATTAAATAACGTGATCTTAAGACGGACGTAAAAACAATGAGAGTACCAAATCTTTCAAGCCGAAGATAGAGTCTTCATTGTTACAAGCCCTTAACCGATCAAAGCGACTTTCATAGCAAATTTGCAAAACTATCGGTCTTTGGCAAAGACCCAAGTCGTGATGTTTTTATTATGTATGATTTTAAGTATATTATCTTGAAGTATAGTATATCATTGTGATGAAGGTTGAATTTCTTAATAAGATGTAAGTTGGTGAATGAAGTTGTTTGTAAAGAAGAAAATTGATGATGCACTGAATCCCCGTGATAATGAAATACGGAGGACATGATACGGGATGAAGGAGGGGGTGGGTGTGGTTGTAGGTTGGTGAGGGGTGGGGCTGGCCTAGAGGTTTTATTACACCTAGTCCCTTAAATTAAAAAATACGCTTTGTATAAACGTTTTTTTTTTAACGGCAACTTTATTAGAAACACTAGCAAGAAGAACAGATGATGGCTGTTTGGTAGGTTCAATTATTTTGGGTCATCTTTTGCTTAGCTAAGTGGTGTTTGGTGCTTTTAGGTTTTTGTATCGTAGATTTTGGTTGCTTGATTTCTTTCTTGACCTATTGACCCGGTGCTCTTTAGTGTTAATAAAACAAGCAACATTACCCGTGCGTTGCTGCGGGCGTTAATTTTTCGCGCGTTGTTGCGAAACGTTAATTTTTTATTTGTATTTATTTATTTATTTTTATTTGTTTTTTCGCGTGTTTTTTTATGTTTAATAGTGTAAGTTTATTTTTTCCTGCACGTTACTGCGGGACGTTAATTTTTCGCGCGTTGTTGCGTGTTATTAATTTTTTTTTCCTTTAATTTTGTGCGAGTTTATTTTGTCGGTCTCATATTTAATAGTGCGGGTTTACTTTTTCAGTATCGTGTTTAGTAGTTTTTTTTATGGTCTTACGCGTTGTTGCATCGCGTTAAAATTTTATTTTTTTTATTTTTTATTTTTTTGCGAATTTATTTTTTTGGTCTCGTGGTGTAAAATGACACTGTTTAAGTCAATTAGGAAATGTTACTGCGGGTATTTTTTTATCTGAATGCGTCGGTACTTTTATAACATTTTTTTCCTCCCTATTTTGTGCCGACAATTTAAAAAAAAAAACTAATTGGGCCGGCCCAAATTTTTGGGCTAACTTAAAATGAATAGTGAAAGTAGGTTAAAAACGCCGTCGTTTTAATTCTAGTATCGTGTTTAGTAGGTTTTTTTTATGGTCTTACGCGTTGTTGCGTCGCGTTAAAATTTTATTTTTTTTATTTTTTATTTTTTTTGCGAATTTATTTTTTTGGCTCATGGTGTAAAATGACACTGTTTAAGTCAATTCGGAAATGTTACCGCGAGTATTTTTTTATGTGAATGCTCGATACTTTTGTAACGATTTTTTTCCTCCCTATATTTGTGCCCAGCAAATTAAAAAAAAAAAAAAACTAATTGGGCCGGTCCAAAATTTTTTGGCTAAATTTTTTTTTGGGCTTTGATTTTATTCTGTTTTTTTTTATGGTCTTAACGCGTTGTTGCGTCGCGTTAAAATTTTATTTTTTATTTTTTTTGTGAATTTATTTTTTTTGTCTCATGGTGTAAAATGACACTATTTAAGTCAATTCGGAAATGTTACCGCGGATATTTTTTTATCTGAATGCGCCGGTACTTTTGTAACATTTTTTTCCTTCCTATTTTGTGCCAACAAATTAAAAAAAAAAAAAAACTAATTGAGCCGGTCCAAATTTTTGTGCTAAATTTTTTGGGCTTTTTTTTTGGCCCATACAGTAGTCTACAGTGCTAAGTGCTTATAGAATAGTGAAAGAGGTAAAAACGTTGTCGTTTTAATTGTAAAATGTGTAAGATGGTAATTAGTTTTCAAATAAAAATGTAAAGTTTTCATTTTTATAAATATCTTCAGAAAATATAGTACTCAAGTCATAGTTAAGAAGAAATATTATTAAAATAAAGCCGGGCCTAATGGTCAGTCGACCCACGCTCGATTTGGTCGCCGCCATCGCCCCTACCCTCCAAACCCCCGGACATCGTCGCGGTGTGAATTTTGGGAGATAAATATGAAATGGGTCCCAAGTTTTCCGACCAATTCGACACACACACTTCACAAAAATAATTACGGGGGGGGGTGGGAGGTTAATATATTAGTTATTTTAATTCTATTTATTTTTATATTTATTTTTTTTTTTGGGGGTGTTGGGAGGGGTGGGGGGTTTGGGGGGGTGGGGGGGGGGGGGGGGGGGGGGGTTTTGTGTGGTGGGTTCATGGTGTGCTGGGGGGGGGAGGGGGAGTGGAGGGGGGGGTGTGTGGGGGTCCCTACTGTGACATAATAGTCGCATATCAATTGAAAAAAAGAGAAAATTGAGATGACAGAAAAATTGTAGATCGGCTGACTCCCTAAAGGTAGCCTAAAATGGAAGGGAGATGATTTCAATACCCTCTAAATTTATTGGCACACTTCAAATGTTTGTGTTATGTCTATTATACCTTTAATATTTACACACTCCACTAATTAATGTAAAAGTATAAATGTCAAGACACACATAATTTGAGTGTCCAAATCAATTTTTAAAGTGTGCAAATTACCACTCAAAATGAAATGACAAGGTGTGGGTACAAATGGGTCCACCTCCATGGGCGCCTGCCATTGGTACAGTAGAGAGTTTATTTTTCATGGAAACGAGCCTGCATTCTGGAGCCTACTTCTTATCCATCATTTCTTTGCTATTTTTATGTTTTACACTAGGGTACCCCTGGCTCATGAATAGTGCCTAAAAGATACAAAAGATTCTTTTTGTACCCTTTTTTTACAGTGCAACGCAGTTTTTATTAGTTTCTGTTCCGTAATTTTTGACAATTTCATACTTTTGACCTGTTAAACATTATATATTTCGTTTCCGTTTTTTTCCCGTTTTTTCCTGTACACAGTTTTAAAACATATACAAAATTAGAAAAATAACAAAAAGAACAAAAAAAATAAAATACAAAAAAAAAAAAAAAAAAAAAAAAAAAAAAAAAAAAGACCGGAAAAAACCCGAGGGGGTACAAATGATGATTTAGGGGGGTACATATATCATAAGAAAAAATCCTTTAACCCTAAAAGTACAAAATCATCAACAAACTTCTATTTTCAAAAACGGCTTTATGTTATAATAAACCGCTCATAACCCCGTCACCCCTTAATATGTACCGCTCCCTGAAACAGACCAAAATGTACCCCACCCCTCCCCCGGTTTTTTTTTGCTTTTTTTTTTTGTAAGATTTATTTTTTTTTTATTGCATTTTATAATTTTTGTATATGTTTAAAAAACTGTGACACGGAAAAAAACACGGAAACGGAAAAAAATAAAGTATAACAGTCTCAAAAGTATGAAACTGTTCAACAAATTTCAGACGAAACAAAAATCTATAAAAAAAAAGACTGCGTAGCAAGTTCACATGAGTAAAATAGGTGGGCTACAAAAGGAATCTTTCTTTTCTTTCGTACCTGTTTTTTTGAGACGTAGAATAGTATACTTTATTTAGTGATGCCGGTAGCGCGTATCACCAGGGGGTACCTAATAGTAGCAATCACGAATAGCATAGAGCATTAGACAATGGGAGAGGAGAGCGATGCATGATTAGCGGGGAGCAATAGTAGCAAAGCCAACGCTACAACAAGTCGATAAGTAGCCACCTCCCACGAATCCCTAAGCTTGAACCCTGCACCTCCTCCCCACAGGAATCCGCCGTCCGACGGCCCTGCCGCGGCTCACCTACCACTCTCAAGCGCAGAATCGTATTAAGCCTTCTCGCCTCCCATCCCAGCACTCCCTTCCACTAACAACGCAGCCCTCCTCCCTGTCTCCGCAGGCCCTCCCACAATCGAAAACTGAGCGACCGACCGCCCGATGACTGCGCCTACCGGCATTGAGCTTGAAATCCAGAGCATCATTGATACCCTCCCGGCACTAGCTCATACCGGACCCACTCGCAATACGGCCGGCACGCCGGCGCCCTGCTCCCAGCCTCTCCCCTCCGCTCTCTTCTGCCGATCTTACTCGTCACTCCCCCCCCCATCGACTCCCTCCTCCCCACCTGACCCGCCCCGTTCCCCCCTCTCCCTAAGCACGCTCCACCTCTCCTCTCCCGGCCCCGCCCGACCCAATACCCTCCATACCCCCCTGCCCAGCTACTACACAACCAAACAAAACAAAAAAACCAATCAAACACCCCCAAAGAAATACCCTCTGAGTGCTCTGTTAAAAAATATTTCCTTCCCAGATTTATTATAATATAAAAGCAACTCAACGCTAAAAAAACAATATCATAATAGGAACGTCGAATAATTTAGCAAAACCTCCAAACCTCTCCAAACTCTTTCCCAAACATAACAGCCCCCACCCCCCCCCCAGGCTCCCCGTACCATAACCTCCAACCCCACCTGCCACCCCTTTACCAATCCATAAAAATAAAAAAAACAAAAATAAAAAAAAGAAATGGGGCAAGCTGGACCCTGCTTATAACCGCTAATAACCGAGCTACCCCCGCTAAACTCGTCTGCTTAGTACTGCTACCCCGGTCTTTTAATCCATTAACACTTAAGAATAGCTTTGGCAAGAGCGCGTTTGGGACCTCGTGGCTGAATGAGGCGTTAAGGCCCGTGGGCCGTTATCGGGACAGAGTACAGGGTATATGGAGGGGTTGAGGGGATGGTGCTACATGGGGTTGTGCTGTTTAGTGAACCACGCCCGTTTGTTCGTTAGCATTCTCGTGATTAATCAAAAACGACCCCATCGAACGTACCAAGCCGAGAGTTCTCACTACCACACATAGATGGTCTCAAACACTCACAAGAAATTGCCACAACAATCCACCCCTGCACAAAAAAATCATTTATCAAGTCGTAAAAAGAAAAAAGAAAAAAATTGCTCAATAACGCTCCCCTATAGCGCCAAACACTCATTCTACCTCCATGGGGCGACGCCCCCATACTGCACTAATCTCCCTCTCATGCCATGTACCCCATCAAGTCTCCCCCGCAACCCAACAAATACCATAGAACAGAACTTAGAACAATACAATCGCACATGGGGGGCAATGGCAACACACAAAACCGCAAGCCAACCATTCACTTTATAAAATCCAAATGGCTGTTAGACCATCCCCCTAACCACCACCCACAAACAATACCCCATTAATCATAAAGCGACAATCCACCCACGTCAAGCCCACCCCCTACAGCCCGGTTGTTGTCAAGGATCTTACTCTCCAACCACCCCCCCAGCCTCTCTTCCCACTCCTCGAACTCAATTGCATCTGCCCATTAAACCCCCCGCGGGTCCGCCCCAACGAGCACCCCCCCCCGTCCTAAACCTCCCCCCCCCCCCCCACTTAGGGATCATTTGAATTTTCCACTCCCCAATTTGTGTTCCACAATTGCAAGCGCACCTCCGCACTTGAGTGCACCTACAATAAAGTTTTAAGAGGAATAACATTCGAACTCATAAATAATCTCAAATGACGGCATCACTCAATGATATTTATGGTGGTGGTAGGCGCCCGCTCCCCTACCAAAGACTGAAGCCCAAGTAATGAGCAACTGTTTCCAAAGAACTTTTAAGCTAAGAGTTGATATTGAATCCATAATCTATTTCTGATAAGCATATATCCATCTTTAGATGACACATTAAAACTGAAAAATCATCAATTTCAAATGTGGACAAACCCTGTTCACCATGTATGTATGGTTAAATATATCAAGAGCAAATGGCCAAGTGCAAGGATTCTGATTTTGGATAAACTTGAATATGTGCATCCAATATATAATGTCAGATATAGAAATGAGATAGAACTATTGCCAACAGATTTGTGGGGCTATTTAAATGCATTAGTTGTTGGAAGCGAACATTGAATATGACCAAATTCCTAAACTTCTTCTTTAATACTTAGGTTTTAAAAAAAACAAAATCGACAATGCAAAAGGTGACTCGATGTTTAGAACATTTTGTATCGCTTTGGTCCAAGTAATAACGTAGGGTCCTCGATCACGAAGAAGGAAGGAAAAAAAACTTAGCTTTGTTTTGTTTTTTTCAAAATAAAACTTTCTTCTAACCTCTTTTCACCACTTAGTGTGGCAGTCACTCAGAACGTTTTTTTGTTTTGTTTTTATTGCAGAGATAAGTGTAAAAACCACTTCTAACCTCTTTCAAAAATTCAGACAAAATGTGTCACTTCTTACCTCTTGCTACTCTTCTTCTCACATTTTCTTTTCTACAATAAATGAATAAATCATATTTTTTATTATACGTTTTCAGCCCGTCTTTATTTTAGGTAAGTTTTTTTAAACCGTTTTCTAATTTTAATCCGTTTCCCTCTACGATTTTTGTTTTTCCTTTTTCTTCGTTTTTTTCTACGATATATAATATTATTTTACGTTTTTCATCAGTTATTTTACGTTATTGGTCAGTTTTTTTTACGACTTTGTTTTCGTCAAGTTTTTTTAACGTTTATCCGTCATTATTTTACGTTTTGGTCAGTATTTTTACGTTTTCGTCAGTAATTTTACGTTTTCGTCAGTTTTTTTACGTTTTCGTCAATTTTTTACGTTTTCGTCTGTTTTTTTTATGTTTTCGTTAGTTTTTTACGTTATCGTCAGACGAAAACGTAAAATAACTGACGAAAACGTAAAAAAACAGACGAAAACGTAAAAAACTGACGAGAACGTAAAATAACTGACCAAAACGTAAAAAAACAGACGAAAACGTAAAAAACACTAGTAAAAAGATAAAGAAACAAAAATGAAAGAAGTACTTCAAGAGAAAAAAACAAATGGTCTTTCTTCTTTGCAGATGAAGAGCTTAGATGCACCTCTTCTTCTGCAGACATGGTTTGCAGATGAAGAGGTAAAACTTCGAAAAAACAAACGAAACCTTAATCGACTTTCTTTCCTCTTATCAATTTAACAAATGTTACACAACAAGAGCGATTATCCAGTACACTAGAATATGGGTAGTGCTGATCATAATCTTATAGCTAGTTTCAGGTTGTATTTATGTTCGATAATAAGCGATGATTAAATATGGTGGATGCAAGCAGTCAATAAGTTGAATAACTAACTGATCACTTATACTTAACAAAAGTTTTCGGCTATGACGAATCGTCAATGCTTCATAGTTGGAAGCTTGTTAAGACCCATAAGTGAGAGCAAACTTTTGTCCAATGAGCTATTAAGATTGATGAGTGATACGAAGCGGATATAGAAATATCTAAATTTAATTTGATTGTAATAAATTTATATATGTGTAATAGTAATAGGTATTAATATTAGTCATATCACAGTAATATACATAACAAGCTAGGCTCACCCGCGCTCCGCTGCGGGATGTTTGGCGGCCGGTGTTTTTGGTTGGACGTGTTAGAAGGTATATTTTTGTAAAAATAAAATAAAATTAACGGTCGTTAAGTAACGACCGATTTCAAGCACTGTTTTGGTGCATTCTAAAAAAAACTAACGGTCGACCGCTAGTGGGGAAAAGGGTATTTTATAAAAATAAAATAAAATGAGGGTAGTTTTCGTAATTTAACACATAGTGCGAGGGGGTATTTCGTAAATATTTGAGGGGCTATTTCGTAAATAAAAAAAGGAACGGGGCGGGGCGGACAGGGTCGGGTCGACCCGACAATACCGATAACTCAAAAAATGCGAGTGAATATTTTGGTAAAGAAAGCAAAAAAACAATTAATTTTTTTTTAAAAATGTTCGGACAGGGTCGGGTCAACCCGGTGCATTTAATGCAACTTAATGCACCTGAAGCGCGTGGTTAGTTCTATTGTTATTCATAAAAAAAACAGACCGATGACTCAAAAAGTGCGAGAGAGTATTTAAAAAACAAAACAAATTTTTTTTTTCTAAAAAAAAAAAAAACCGATCGGACCGGGTAGGGTTGACCCGGCGTATTAAATGCACCCCGGTCAACCCGGTGCATTTAATGGACACTAAATGCAAAAGGCCATTTAATGCATGCGAGAGGGTATTCCGAGGAAAAAAAAGGAAAATTTTATTTTAGAAATTTTTTGAAAAAAAAAGGAAAAAAAAACTGGCGACCGCGCGCCGTTGCGGGACGATTAGCGGAGCGCGAGGTTTGAGGAAACTTAAAGTTTTATTCATAAAAAAACAGACCGATGACTCAAACAGTGCGAGAGGGTATTCCGAGAAGGGTATTCCGAGGGAAAAAAGGAAAGTTTTATTTTAAAAACTTTTTGAGAAAAAAAAGGAAAAAAAACTGGTAAAAAAAAACTAACTGTTAAAAAAATATTCATAAAAAAACATACCGATGACTCCAACAGTGCGAGAGGGTATTCCGAGGGGAAAAAAAAGGAAAATTTTATTTTAAAAATTTTTTGAGGGAAAAAAAGAACGGGACGCTTAGCGGAGCGCGAGGTTTGAGGAAACTTAAAGTTTTATTCATAAAAAAACAGATCGATGACTCAAACAGCGCGAGAGGGTATTCCGAGAAAAAAAAAGGAAAGTTTTATTTTAAAAAAAATTTCAGAAAAAAAAGGGAAAAAAATGATAAAAAAAGAAAGAAGAAAAAAAAAAAAAAAGGAAAACCTTTCATTAATGTGGGGGTGGGGCCGGGTCAAAAAATTTAATGTGACCCATGGGCCGGGGCGTCCATCCTTTTGTAATATATATATAATAAGTGGGAGACTACAAAAAAGAGTTACCCTTTAAAATAAATCCGAGTGAGTGGGCAAAACAACTTTTCCTGCCCGAGTGACCAAACAACAAAACACCGTGGTGTCTTTTTATTTATCTGTCATGCTTATCAATGTGCATTTTGTGTTGATGTATCATGCTCAAAACAAGTTCTACCAGAGTGAGGTTTGAGGAATAGAAATCACAGCTTGGAAAGCTCCTGCATGAAAGCAATACAAATGTGATTCTTTGATTTGTCGGTTACTTTGAAGCCGAGGGAAATTCGAAAGTGGATTTGTTCATTTGGTCATTGTGATGTTTTAGGTAGATATCATTATTGGTGTTTTCTACATGAGTGATCAATGTTAGAACAAACTCTTGGACCTTAACCGTCCAGGGAAATAACGGACTGGAGTGGATCGAATATGAATCAACTTGTGCCAAGAATACAAAATGGTGCAAAACGAAGAAGGCATCAGTAAATATATATCATCTTTAAATGTCCTTATTGAAGCCTAGCTAACAAGAAATCAAAGCGATAACACACCTTTCCTAAGATTAAAATCGAAATAGAAGAGAAGGCCTTTCTTTCTCAAAGTCAACTTTCTCCATTCCCTTCTTGCTTTAGAAAGATTGCAGCTAGCGTGCTGGACTAATATAGTAGGAGTTTGGGTATTAATGGCTTTTATTTTTTACAAATTGTTCTCTTTTCTTTTTATCAAGAGTATTTTTCGACAATGATAGTAATCATCAACCTTTGAGATCCAAAGAATGATCTGAAACAAACATCAATTGTATTCTGGAGAAGAAAATAAGACTTCTCAAGTCCTCAAGCTTCTTATAAACTCTATACACAGAGTAGAGACGGCAATAAACAAGATGACACATCAGTTTGCAAAGAAACATGCAGCTGCGTTTCTATATCAACAACCAGAATATATTTAAAGGGAAAAAATCTGCATCTGCAGCTTATGATAGAAATGTGACTAAACTAGAAATGCCAACATGGTATAAATTAACAGAAGGCTCTAAAGGTAGCATAATAACTTGCACAAACAAATGTTTTTTTCAAATGGACTTGGACACATAATATGATTAGTTTTGTGTGTGTTTTACTTACACCCCTTGGTTTTTCCTTAGTTCAGTTGATGAGATGTCCATTCGGAACTTATCCACTGGTATTGAAACAAACATGTCTTTTAACTCATCCGGGATGTCAAAATCTTCCAAAACCTGCAATTGTACTATAATCCCCTAGTATTATTTAACTTAACAAAAAGAGAATGAAAGTTTTCCAGAAAGATTCGTGTAATGTGACCAAACCTTAAAAACACCATCCATGTTTCGACCACCTACAAGGAAAGTGCATCCTGTATTTTTACAACCAAGGAGTGTCTCTATCATATTATCATAGCTGCCACCATAGTATTTCGGCTGAAAATAAACCGACAGAATGTAAAGGTTACAAGACAAACAGAAATCAAACATTTCAATAAAAAAATTTCCCCAAATCAAGTCCACTATCACGTTATGCTTTCTAGTCACTACATAATTATAGGACATAAAAAGTTTACATTTATGAGCCTTGCAGCAGTATCAGCACCAATTACAAAAGCACTGCCTGGAAACAGCTCTGCTTTCTTGTAGAAATATGGCTGATTAGAGATGATAACCGTCCTTCCTGCATTTGCTATCACTCAGTTCATGCCAAATTTTGAATCAATCTTATATTATCTTGATAATCTTATGTATGAGCAAACTTTATTATGATTGTGATTGACGTTATTATTTTGAAAAGACGGAGCGGCCAATTTAACGATTAATTTCAGACATCACTTTGACGTATCACGTATTTCACAGCAAAAATAGATGATACCAACTCACCAGCTTTTTCAAATTGTTTAACACGATCTTTAACCTGTGCAACAGTCAGTGGAGGTTTGTCTGCATTTATGGCTGACAACTCAAAGCATGGATACCCGTCGGTACAGAGACTGCATAATTAAACACCCTCATAAGATTTTTGTTCTGAAACGGTGGCTAAGTAACATGGCTCCAGACATCCAATTAAAAGAGAAATTAAACTCCCATGTATAACACACATAAACACCTAATGTAGAAAGAGAGCTTATGAGTTAGGGGTGTAATCAAGTCAAGCTTTTATCAAGTAACTCGAGCTTGAGCTTGAGCTTGACTCGATCAAACCAAGCTTTTATCAAGCTCAAGCCCAAAAATTAGCTCGAAACCTATAACAAGCCAAGCTCAAGCTTTTGATAGCTCGGCTCGAGCTTTTATCAAGCTTTTTCAAGCGTTAATATATAATAAATTCATATAACCAATTAAGGAGTAATTTGATTATTAACTTAATTATAAGGATCTATTTCATTAATAAATAAATAATGTATTCTAAAATGACTTTTAACCCTAGTTAATCTAACGATTTATATTCTAGTGTTTTGTATTCTTCATACTTAGTATTGACTTTTGAGAACATTAGCCAAAAGTAATCGAAAACTAATTAGTACTTTGGCTAATGTACGTTTTTGTTGGAATACTTTGTACGCTTGAAGATTGATTAGCACTTTGGCTTATGTTTCATTCTAATGTTGGACTTTGGTACGAGAATGTTGTTGTTAGTTTTATTAATATTTAATGAATCCTCTGATGCACGGATACTTCTTTTGGGCTCCCGTACCCGTTTGGAAACGCTTTGGATACGGATACGCCTATGATACGCCTAAGAAACGTTTCCCTGGAATTGGAAACGTTTTCAATGAAGTTTCCTGCACGTTTCTTAAACGTTTTTGGTATTCCAAGGGTTTCAAAACAGTTACTTAGGGTTTTAATGGGCCTTATTGTATTCCAAGTCTGGAACCCAACCTATTTTAGTATTATATATACAGTAGAATGACGAGAATCACATATTATAATCACATATACGATTATACAATATACATATTTTGGATTTTCTTTAATATATTTTTAATTTTTTATAGATTTTTATTGCCGTATCTATGCCGTTCCCGTATCTTGAATTTTTGATTTTTGCCGTTTTCCGTTCCCGTATCGTCCCCGTATCCCTTTGCCGTTCCCGTTTCCGTGCAACATAGAATGAATCTACCTTAGTTTTCACTTATAGTTTTTGTTTGTTTTACTTTATGCATACGTTTATTGATGAGTTTGGGCGTTTGGCTATTAAATACATTAATGTTGTACACATTCAAGCTTTTCAAGCCAAGCTCAAGCTTTAATCAAATGATACTCAAGCTAAGCTCAAGCCTATATGATTAAAGCTTGACAAGCTATCAAGCCAAGCTCAAGCCTACTATTTTTTTCAAGCCAAGCTCAAGCCCTGTCAAGCTCGAGCTCGGCTTGATTCGATTACACCCCTACTTATGAGGCATGTATTAGAGGAAGATTTTCACAATACTATTCCAATGATCTAAAGAGTTTTGAGCAGAGTTAGGCGAGTAGGCAGTCAATTGACCTTTGAGTTATTATAAGTTTAGGTAGGGATTAACCGCACAACTGAGCAAAAGCATACGCGGCTCGTCTAAATATGTATTAGTAATTATTTCTATTTTAACTTATATAAAACTAAAACTTAAATGCCTCGTTATGGTGATACAGCTTCTTTTCAAAAATATAATTCTTCTATACCACAGAAAGGATTGAAAGGTTTCATCTAAGTTACAGAAATCATGCATATTACAGCGGATTGAAATGAAGTATATACGCTGATATCCATATTAGACTGCACGTTATCTGTAGAAGTAAAGTAATGTTGTATAAGATGTGTGAAAAATATACAAACATTGACCTTAGCAATCAACTGTGCCTGCAGTAATACATTTAGGAGTTCTAAAATACCTAATATATCACCACAATAAGGGTTTATGTCATTTCAATTTTTCAAATCAAATTAGCTGATTAGCTCACAACTAAGATTTCAGGTGGAGACCAGTATACCTCATTGCAACCTCCAACAGCTTAAGGTGACCATCATGCAGAGGGTTGAAAGAGCCGGAAAGAATTACTTTCCTTTCTCCACTTGCGGTTTGTATCCCTACAAAACACTGACTTCATAATAAAGATTAACAGAAGACAAAGTTTTAGTGTATCTATACTCAGGAAAGCACGTGTTGAACCTTACCACTTGAAAACGGAAAGACTTTGAAGCAAATTTTGCCATTTATTAGCTGTTCTAGCTCTTGGTCTTCATTAAAACACTGCTCATTTACATCAGGAACTTCATTTTCAGTCAGATCTGAAACATACGTGGTCGAACTCGAAACCTTGCAAGCGTCTGCAATCGCCTGTTCCATTAGCAAAAAGACAGTTTGTAGTCAACTACAGATGAACAACTGGATAAGCTACTATCTGAAGATACCAAAGTAGACTTACATTTTTCAATTTTCATTATTACTTTGCGGTTAGTCTTAGGTCCCGTGACATTTAGCCTTAGTTATATTAAACTAAAGGTTAGGTGATTGGCTTGCATTAAGTGATAAAAAAAAGGTTTATCAAAACTGACAATAGATTGACCAATGTTCAAAATAAAAAATACTACTAGAGTAGTTTAACTATATTTACCGCATACCTTGAGTAAAACTTGGCTTGATACTCGATCCTCTTGCTCTCGACTCCTCAAACCCTGCGATGGGATTGAAGATACACATTTTTACAAATTTCAATGACTCTTAGATTCCTATAATATATTAACCTTACCTTTGACAAAGTTACTGAAGAAGCCCATAACCGGTCAGAAGTTCGTGTTGACAAGTAAAACCTATAAATGAAATAAAATAATGAATAGAAGCATGAAGTAGAGTGTCGGCTTTGTGCATACACGTCAAATTTATCTAAGACAACAAAAGGCAACTATGTGATGTGTTAGAAGATATCCGTATCAGGAACTTAGGGTTGTAACAATAGTTTAGTACAAGAACATCATAGACTGATTAAAAAGAACACACAAATCTAACAGCATACACTAAATATTGTATTGGGACATTCTCTAACAAGTTAAGCTCTTAAACTTGTGAGCTTTAGTACCACATGATATTGTATGCGATGTCTTAGAAGTTAGAAGGTATCCTCATCACGAATTTAGGGTTGTAACAATAGTTTAGTACAAGAACACCATAGACTGATTAAAAAAAAGGGTTAATGACTTGAAAATGCATCTAACTTGTCAATGTTTGTTATTCCGTGTAGTCATCTTTTTTGTTTTGCTATTAAAACACAAAGCTTTCAAATTTCGACTTTCGAGTGTATTTTGTGACGATTCTACCCCTACTAATTTCAAATTTTGAAGGATAAAATGGTCATTGTACATGGTAGAATGGTCATAAAATACACAAAAGGTCGAAATTTGAAAGGTTTGTGTTTTAATAGCAAAAAAAAAATGACCACGGAATAACAAAAATTAACAAGTTAGATGCATTTTCAAGTCATTAACCTTAAAAAGAACACACAAATCTAACAGCATACACAATAATATTGTATTGGGCATTCGCTAACAAGTTAAGCTCTTAGACTTGTGAGCTTCAGTACCACAGATGCTAATTTGACAAAACTGTTCTCTCAAGTTAGATGCATTTACTGCTTGATGGTTAAAGTGGGAGAACTATGACACATTAAAAGGTGACAAGACACTTACAAGTTTACACCTGCTCTCTTGCAACCTCTGAATTTTAACAAAATCATTTCCAGCATCCACTAGTAAACATTGTTTTTAATAACACGTATTTGATTAAAGGGATTTACTATGAATCACATCCAAATGCTTATTCCCTTTCTTTGGTCAGACTTATACTTATCACATATGTTTATAATATCGAGCTATAGACAAGACTCACCAACCTGACGCACCTCAATAAAAAGAGTGTAAGATGTGATTTGATAAGGAAATATATCAAAGAGCTCAAACTTCAGAAACACACAAGTCTTCTCATGAACTATAAGTAACTGTCCCTCAAATGACATGCCAAAAATGTTCTCCCGTGGATGGAATAGCAAGACTGGACCACTTTGCTTGATAACATTCCATTTATTGCACTAACTATTGGATTTTAGCACAAGCAATTAAGACTTAAGAGCCTTGATTAAAACCTACCTGTGATCCCCAAGTTTTGGCCGTGAGGTAGCTAAAGAACCAGTAAATCCCACACCTACGACCGGAGAACCTGTACAAGATAAAAGAACTATATGTGTTAAGAGGCTGCATTTCTCCTCAAAATAAGATTAATGAGAGGCATAAAAGCAGCAAGCAAACAAACTAGCATATAAACAAAGATGACCGTCTTTTGAGTATAAAATTTTATGTCCAGTCGGCATAAACCCTTGTATACAATACTTCAAAGTTGAACTCAAACAATAACAAATGATAACTATACTGAATTACTGATAGCTGGTAAAAATCTTTCTACTAAGAAAATATTATGATTGATTTATCATGTCTTTTTGATGGCTAAGAGCAAGTGCACAACATACCTTACCAAACTCCTATCAGTGGTATTAATTGGAGACTAGGTTCTAAGAAGTAAGAAGTAATGTACATATGTGCAAGTGTAGGGAAAGAATGGGAGAAAAAGAGCTCTAAAGAATTAAACTTAGAATCCATACTCTTACATAAAATACAACTGCCCAATTGCAACTCCACATTACACCTAATTTACTAGAGATGATGACTGTATGCATATGCATAGACGAACCCAATATGTAAGTAACCCTTGTGCCTTACAAGGAGTTCTACAATCACATGAAAATTTGTTATGCTAACTGCCTAACAATCTATGTTTCACCTGTATTTCAATGTCTAATGTTTACAAACAGTTTTTGGAGTTCATTAACACTTTTTAAGGTTCCTTATTCGCAAAGTTAGCAAAACTAAAGTGACCGGCGAGTATCCACTTCCAAGTTGAAGTCATCCTTTTCTTCTCTATTGTTATATGTCCCCCAAAAGCCTTGCCCTCTTTATATTATAACGAGACAGGGAATTGAATATCCTGGAAATCTATTACAGAGTGGTTTATAGGAAAATATAAGTTTATATCTCTACATCAACCACATCAACGCCAAAAATCATTATGTCATATCTAGGTAAGATTTCTTAATTATAACCAAAATATTTATAACCAAAATATTGCAAGCATATTCATCTCACATTCTCTAAACATTATGCAAAACACTTGAAATACGACTGTATAATATGAGAACTACCTGGCTTCGCAAGTTTTAAAGCACGATTATACGCTAGTAATGCCATATCTTCAGCAGTCTCCTTGCTAGTAAATAGAATAGGCACCTACCACCAAATCATACATCAAGTTCCAAAATTACTAAGTACTTAACCAAACCATACCTCCTATCAATATATGACAAGGGTGTTTACAATTACGTTTTGCAGTAGATTATCTAATTATTGCATTTTCATAACACGGATAATTAGAAGACAGTGTTTTCGGCAAACCATTTGAAAAAAGCAATCATCTCCGTTATCATCTAACAAGAGGTCTAAGAGTTCAAACATCACTAGGTACACGTTTGTAGGTTGCAATGAATGTGTAGGAAATAGTCACGAGTATACATCAGCGTACATATGAGTCAAAGACTTCTAAACAGGGAAAACCTCATTCGTTTACATGCAGGGACGGAACCGGGACTAAAAGTAACAAAATGCATTTAAGAAAAACGAACAGGGGTGTTTGTTTAAGCTTATATGTGGGCTTATGAGCTTATTTGTTTTTCGGCTTATATTTCATAAGCCCCAATTTTCCGACTTAATTTGAAAGTTGTAGGCTTATATAAGTTTATTATCATATGATAAACTTATATAAAGCCCATAAATCTCAACATAAGCCATAAAATTGGGGCTTATGAAATATAACCCGAAATCAAATAAGCTCATAAACGCACATATAAGCTACAACACTATAGACACAATTCTTTCGAACTAGGTGCATTTAAGAAAAATGGAGATTTTTGCCATGAATAAGCTATGCTCCTATTAAAATCTATGGGTCTCCGTGAACCCCGCTTCCGCCCCTGTTACCCGTATCTCGGAGACAAATAGCAGTTTTATTAAAGCTAGACCGACCAGCTTTGCGAAAGCATAATCTGTTTCATAAACGCAATCCCAAACGCCCCCTAAGTATAATTATTAAAAAAAAGGGTACCTTGCCAAGTAACTGGATCATGGACATACGAGAATAAGGAACAATAACTTCAAGAAGAGTATTTGATGCACCAGGAACTGATCCCAACCAACCTAGCAACTTTATATTTTTATTTATAAAAAACACATACATCAGCATAGTATTAATAATAAAATGTGTGTGTTTTTTGAGTGTGTGTGAGAGAGAGAAAGACAGACCTGGGTAGCGCCGCCGGAGAAATAAAGGACGGCCTGTGTGGGAGTGGAGTGGATGGCTTCGACAAGTGATCGGATCAAACTGTCCGTCATCTCTGTGTCTCTGTTTGGATCTATCTGACGTTTTTGTTTGTTTGTTTACTGGATATTGTTTATTTGTGGGGGTGTTTGGATGTTTGGTTATCAGTGGTTTTAAATTTATTCTTGGGTAAATCACACTGTTGGTCCCCCGTTTGGTCTTTAGATAACGGGGACTCTTACAACGACTCAAGTCGATTTTTGGTGCGTGTTTGGTCTCAATGGATGAACAGTCGTTATGTGTCTCCGTTAGTGATGGGCATTATGGTAATTTCCTCTAAAAGATTAGTTACACCGTTAGTCCCCCACTCACTTTTATTTTATTACCTTTTTTTTTCTATAACCTAACACTCCATTTTATTTATCAACACCATTATATCTCTTTTTTCTCCTTAACCTAACACTATCTCATCTCACTCATTCTAAAAAATCACAGATGCTCATCTCATACATTTCCTCTTTATTTTATTTTCTTGATTCTTCTCAACCACCACCAAATACAATCATCTAAAACTTATCACCATTCAAATAGATCTGACTTACTTACCAAATCTTTTTTTTACGATATTGTCAAATCAGAAAACAACCAAATACTTTTAATTACCAATTCTTTTTTACCATATCTTACTAGATCTGACTTACTAATTAAACTAGATCTAACTTATCAAATCTTTTTACGTTTGGTAAGTAAGTCAAAATAGCTATAACAGATGGTTGTCTTTGACACATAGGTGAACCCACTAGGTGAACCATATGTACATACAAAACCACTATTTATTTATACAAATCCACAACATTTAGTCAACTGTGTCTTTGTATGTACATATGGATTAGCAGTCGTCTGTTACCACTATCTGTTAATCTTTGGCCAACTCATTTTTTCTTTGGATCATTAGATGTCAAACTGTTAATCTTTTTGTTTGTGTGTGTTATCTCAGTGGTGAAGATGAAAGGAAATGATGTTGAAGAATCTGGGTTTTATGATGAAGATGATGAACTGGGTTTTATGTTTATCATGCGTGTAAAGGGAACTGAATAAAGCATCGAATATTGTTTGGTTTTCCGGTAAACGTTGAGATGATGTTTAGTGCAGTATATGTTGTTGTTAGCCTTGCTGTTGTCAAAAGCTTTAAATTTATTAATTACTGAAAATACCAATTTTATTTTATAGCGAAACACCGAGGTAAAAAGTATAACCCATGTATCATATAAATTTTTTTTAGGAAAGCTATGGTGGCGAGATATTGGTGGTTGTGAGCTTGATGTGTTTCAAAAGCTTTAAATTTATAATGACTGAAAATACCAATTTTATTATAGGGAAACACACAGGTAAAAGTATAACCCATGTATGTAGTATAATTTTTTTTAGGTAAGACCAGGTCGCTCATAGGGATTTGCGTAGTGCTCGAATAATCAGAATAAAAATAAACGTTAACAGACTTAAAGTAAATGAACTGGATTCAATAATGATAAAGATGACTACTCGGATAATTTCATATAACTTATAAGCAATGGTGATAGTTACGATCTTAGACTTAGGACTTTAATTTATAAAAAGTATTTTCTCGTCAAAAATGATAAAGATCATAGACAAATCTTTAAAACTATATAGATCACAACGGGTCTTTCAACCTATACCAGTGTGAGTATATAATCAAAGTTGATAATCAAAGTTGATAAGATTAGACACGATAGGATTATAACATAAGCTTAAGATTAATAAGATCATAATTATACTAAACGCTTATTCGTTATATTATTTTCACCGAGTAGTCATGAGAGATTTAGTCTCTCATGGCTATGAAGTTCATAACCAAGATTAAATTGATAAACAAGAAACATACTATATCCGGGTAAGAATATGAATCAAAATTCTACCCGTAACAAGTATGGAATCGTAATACAACCTTTATTTTACTAGAACTATGATAATGTTCTTCTTCGCTCTTCGTTGTTTGATCTTCAATCATCAAGTGGTTGTGGTGTTTATGGATGAAAGATTGTGAAGTGATTGAAGATATGAGTGGTGTTTGAGATATATGATATGAATGAAGTGAGGAATGGATGAAATGTGTGAGAAATTTGGCTCT
Source organism: Tanacetum coccineum (assembly GCA_026074375.1). NCBI lineage: Eukaryota > Viridiplantae > Streptophyta > Magnoliopsida > Asterales > Asteraceae > Tanacetum > Tanacetum coccineum. The sequence continues at coordinate 8,718 of BQNB010016612.1, read as the reverse complement.
AATTATATGCTAAGTCTGGGGTGGACGTGCGCGCACACAAAAGATTGTGCGGCGCACTTAGGGTGTTAATGCGAGGGGTGTTTAATAACTTCATTTAATTTTCATAGCTGGAATAGAAAGTGCGGCGCACAAAGTTATTTGTGCGGCGTACTTGGTGATTAAATGCGTTTTCATTTAATAGACTTTAATTCTTGAATTCGCTTGGAAGTGCAGCGCATTTGGGTCTTTTTCTGCCTTGAGTCTTTTATTTTCTTCTAGTTTGCTTTCCGATAATCGTAAACACTTGAACTTTATTTCTTTTGAGCTTAGGATGACTTCAAGTGAACCTGTACATAATTTATGCTATTAAGTATCGAAAGTTCACGAGAAATTTAAAATATATATAAATAATGCCGCCAAAAACATGTATAATTTAGGCGTTATCAAATCCCTCCACACTTAGTTGTTGAAAAACAAGACCATTATCATGACGTGGAAAAATTTTGAATTTTTAACAAGTGTTTACTGGTTTAGATAACTTTTCAGGCATAGACATATAACATAGCACCTCACAGGGGAATGTGTTTGATTTTTAATTCATTCGAGCCACTCAGATAGGGTTTATAATTGTGAAGACACTCAGATGCACAGACATAATCTAGACAGCTACCATAGGCTTGTACTTGACACATAAACATGACCGAAAGGGCGAAACTTGATATTGATGAGGGTGAATAGCATATATTTGATCTCATGTGCCGAAACTTGAGCCTCTATTTCCTTTGACTATATATATATATATATAGGGGGGCTTTCTTTTCAGCACCAATCTTAGTGCGAGAACTGACAGAACCACCAAAAACATACATGCACGCCTTTTAAAAATCAAAAAAATACATGAAAATATCAATAATCGTAAGAATACACATATGTTCTTCAGTATCGTCATGAACTCTTCCTCTTCTTTTACAAAAACCTTACACACGGCAGTAATATTGTCGTTGCACGCCTTATAAGAACATACATGCACACCTTCAAAGAAAAATTTTGTATTTCTAATTTCTTATCAAATTCTTTAGAACAACTATGTTTTTTTAAACATATATGTTGTTTTTAGAACATATGTGCAAAAATAGAATTATTGAAGGCGTGCATGCATGTTTTTGTGGTTCTGTTAGTTCTCGCACTAAGATTGGTGTTGAAAAGAAAGTTGCACTATATATATATATATATATATACTAGTAACATAACCCGCCCGACGGGCGGGTTCGCTTCTTAATAATATAGATAAGAATAAGTAGATTGGAACGATTGGCTTAAAAATCCGTACCTTGTCGCTTTGTAATTTTTAGCTTCTTGCTAGTGGTTTAATAATATATTGTTGTTCAAAAAAAAAGATAAGAATAAGTAGATGTAAATAAGAATTCTACTGAACGACACATAATACTAACAAAGTTATTGTTAGTAATACAAAAGATATTTAGGAATTTGTATATAGTAAACAATGATGTCGATTCAAATACGACATAAGACTTCTTTGAAAACAATGTTTGTCGTTGAGTTTGAATGGTTGTTGTCTTTGTCTAAACAGAGAACCTTCAATCCTCTCTTGCTTTTGACTCTTTACAGTGCGACATATAGCTGCCCCTGTAAGAATATCGACTTTGGTAAAAACAAACCAACTTGTGATAGTGTTTGGCCTTGGCTTTTGTTATTCATCATACATCGGAAACTGTCTTCTGTTTAATTTGAACGGCATCTTTGTGTCTACAAAAGTCAAAAGCTATTGTGTAATTACTCAGCCAAAGCTAAAAGGAAAGAATAATATCATTCCCAAAGGCACCACAAGATTATATTCAAAGTTATATAGAAAATTTAATCAATGAAATAAGGTAAAAAGATGATTTTCAAACTTGTTTGGAATGAAATAACTGATTAAAGTGAAGAGATAATAGCACATTGGAAAATAAAGACATGCACACTACAAATATCAGTGATGTGTATTATTTTGCATCACACGAACATATAAGGCGTGGACAAAGACAATGAAGCCACATATACTACATACAAATATCATGAAAATAGAAGGAAAAAAATAGACAATGATTAAAGTAGGGTCATTATCTTACCAGATCAGATATTCTATTCTTGAGAAATTTAAATTTTGTAATTGTGTTCATAATTGCAACGTCTTGCGTTTTAAAAAGGAACTTCGCTCGTGCACTGAAAAGAGTAAAAAGTATAAGCATAGATCAAAGATTAGTTTGACAAGACAATAAATATGGCTTATTCAAAGAATGTTACATAACATACATATTGAACAATTGGAATACTATTTTGAAAACCATTTTCTTCCGAGTTAATATGGCTTACATACAAATGTCGTCTATTATAAGTTAATATGGCTTACTTATAAACAATTTTCTTCCGAGTTAATATGGCTTACTTACAAATATGGCTTACTTACAAACCGACACGGTGACCACATAGCCACCAACTAAACTCTTTATTTGTCGAGCACGAGCAGCCTAGAAAATAAATTGTCGTTATTGTATATCTAACATAAAAAAGATATAAGCATGTCGTCACAAATTGAAGATATAAATCAACTATTGCTTTAATTAAACATACCAACAGTACACTCGTACCAATATACATCTCAATGTTCTCCTCACTATTAACCTAATAGGACATTTGAAAATCTAGCAGGCTTTTGGACCTAATAGTATTGAGCCCATTCCTACATATGTTTCGTAGTACACAGATAATCCAGATTTCACAAGATCTATGTCTGATCCTTATTTGATATTTTTTGGTCATAAGAAGTCTTCACCCGCTCGGACTATCTTTTAAGTTCCTAGTGCTAATTTCCTTCTACAACTATGGTGTTATACACACCTTATACACCAACTAACGTTATATTATTATCTGGCGAAATGTTCAACAGATCTGGATAAGGCTAAGCCCCGTGTAGTCTTAGTCACTAAGCCTACGCTCTAATCCTGTCACTTGTGAATGTTAGACTTCTCTTAGAGTCTTTCAAAACCTGTTGCCTTGTAGTTTGTCTACTTAGATCTATAACTAACTGTCATCTAGAAAAAATATCATTTAAAAATAAAGCAAGCAAAGAAGCATTCTAAAAAAATAATTAGTAAAATAGATGACATCGTAAATGACCTGAAAATACGGAATGTTACATATGGGTGCCTCATTATACTTTCTTTTCCTAGCTCTCAAAATCACTTGATGTGATTGTTATAAAAAGCATGGACATTTTCCGCAAAGCATGTAATAACCTTAAAGAATTAAATATTGAGATAAGTATACATTATCTGCAAGACTGCAACCTATACCTGGTACAATCAATTCTAATTGAAGATATGAAGAATACTAAAAAAATATAAACAGTAAATTTTTTCTCTAAAAGGAGGATCAAATCTAAGATGTAAAGAATACTAAAAAAATAGAAAATTGACAAATAGTTTAGCATTGGTGCAGGCTGAAACTTTATTCAACTCGAGCGAGAATGAAATGTGTTTTTTTGTTAGTGTAAAAGCAAAAGAACAATTTTTTTGTTGACATTTCCATCCACTTGTTCAGTCTCCTTTGGATATAATGACGCATGTAACATCTGTAGCATAAAAGTGAGAAACCTGGATTACACGTTTGCGCATGTCCACCAGCAGTACCATTGATCCTAGGCCACATGGAACACATAGCAGGAAGGAAGGCATTACATATACATTTGTGTTCAAAAGATCGGGATGAATAGTTGACATACAGTGAAAATAGTAACGACTAAAGATGCTGAAACTTGAACATAAAACTTCCCTTACCTTTTTGATTCACCGACAGAGATGGATAATGCTCAAAGAACACACAGAGAGACTTCTTTAACCTAATTACATACAAAGAACTACATTACTGCAATCATACATTCGATAGATAACGGGAATTGAAGCTAAAGCTCTTGCATGTTTACCTGAATATGTGTTTCCTGCACATAGAAAAACAATATATGTTTCTGCACATAGAGAAACAATTATAAAAAACATAGTTATATGTCTTTTTTGCCACCAAACTGCCTAACAAAAATACCCATAAATCTAGATGTTCTAAATGAGTATGTACATCAAATAACAAAAAGACAACTTCTGCAATTTTACAGTAGTAGTCGAGCCTTTTCTATCACATAATATTGTAACTATTGAGCTGTTTAATTATTAAGTTGTTTTAACGACTAAATGGTTTGCCCCAATGTATATTCAAACAAATGATTATAACCTCTTAAATCAATTTAATCACCTACTAAAATTACCAGTTTAATAGGCGTGTTGTCACCCGTACTTATCTGAGTCCACAACCAATAGGCAACTCACATCCTATGTCACATGTATCCTCCCTGAGAATAAATAAACACAATTAGTGTTAAGATATAGATTAACTGGAAATCTACTCAATCTTTATATAAAATACACATAAAAAATCAGAGCTTTATGATATGTGTACCTGTATAACAAAACATCAGGCAGCATCACTTAATCCATATGGTCACTAATAAGGGCCTTTGTTGCAAAAAGTACTCCCCTTCCTGTAGCAGCATCTCTACCAAGTGATCCATCGAGATCCTGAATTCATACGGTCAAATCCCTTATACTATAAACAATCGTGTTCTCAAACATAAAGTTTAATCAAGGATCAGCTAGCTATGTATACTTAGGTTTGCCAGTAACAATAGCAGGCGAGTATCCATGAAATTTGGAATATCCATCTAATAACCATGTCATGGGTTGTTAAAACACAAAGTTTCATAAGCCATTTGTTAAACCTCAGATAATAGGATCTATCAAACATAAAACTGAAATGGATGGACCACAGACCCATATCAGGTGCTGGAATAAGAGTGTGGATTCCAATCAGATCATGTATCTTCTGTGGTTTTATGACAGATACTACGTGTGTCATAATTTATTTGTTTTTTCAATCTAATTAATAATTATCCACACTCTTATTAGTTTTTACATAATTTATTTGTTTTGTATATTTTCTTCATTTGATATTAAATTACCAGGGTTTTATGACAGATATGGTTAGACTATGGTTAAACTAATAACCGGTTTAGCTCATTGTCCTTCCCTTTATCTTTTTAGGTAGGAATTTCTTTATCAAGTCCAAAGCCTGCAAGAAAGATTAGGACTTCATTAAGGTGTTATTTTTTAGCTGCATAAGATAAACCATATCAGTATTTAAGATTAGGACTTCATTAATGTGGTATAATCAACAAAGGTACTTGCTGGCTGCAATTGCACTCAATTTACCCTAATCTGCATTTGCTCTTAAGTTCAAGAAAAGGTACACGCTTTGTATTTTAAAAAAATTATAAAGTGTAATTACGTGAGATATTCTAAAAGCCTCCATAAGCTAGTTAAGGCTACAATTTTATTGCTTCTGTATGAAGCCTTTTCAAGATGAATAAAAATACCAGCATCATATAAAGAAGAAGCTTCAGCAAATCAACCACTTTTATAATCTTCGTTACCCATGATCGTCAACTGCTCATGATCCTTTCTTGTAGAAAGAGCTCTACAAATGAATACACTTCTATTAGAAAAACATAGGTTGAAGAATGTAACATATGATTGTTACTTATAACTAAGTTTACCTGAATCTTGAACACCTTCTTGTATTTTAACTTCTAACTAAGGATTATCATTGATGCATTGTTGAAACTGTGCCATCTCCTTAGACTCTCTTCCCCTGAAAACGAAGTGTCTTATTATAAGCAAAAAAAATCCAGCATTCAAGTTTGATAGTAAACAAAAGTTACACAAAACTCCAATTGCCTTAAAGTATATTTTCACTACAAAATCTATCAACGTAATATATTCCCTTAAACCTATCTGCCATACAACTGCTTACTGTAACAAAGGATTTAGAAAACAAAGGATATATAATTTCAGAATTAAGGACAGTTCAAACAGACATGATACAAAATACCAATTCCTCCTGAGAATGATGCGATGTACAACCGCATTCAAGAAACATACTTGAACCCCAACCTACTTTATGTAGCATTAACCCTAAAACAAAATCAATATGAAAGTTAACATAAACAAATGATACAAGTTTCTTATATATGATTTGAAGAAAAACTAAATGTACACAAATAAGAAAAATTAATTTATTACCTAATCAAAATCCATATCAAGATAAAGGGTTTAGATTACCTCGCTTCAAAAGATGTAGATGCATGCTTCATAATAGCAAATAAGATTCCACACGTGAAAAGTGTAGTTTGATTAATACACCCATAAAGACATTAATATAGAGAAACATGTGAATAACGACATATACAATGAACAAACTAAAGATGTAAATCAAAGAAAACTTACCAAGGATCTTTGAATTAGTTGTGAACCTGTTTTTTGAGGAATAAAAAAATAGGGCTTTAAAATAATAAAGAAACTTGTACGTGATTAACAACATACACAATGAACAAATGAAAGATGTAAATCAAACAAAATCGTTGAATAAGTTATGAAACTGTTCCGCCATGCAATTCTGATAATGAATGATATTAGGGTTTGAGGTGAATATGTTTCTGAATATACGAATGATTAATATTATTAGTGGTTGTGTAAATATCAATGAGTAGCAGTTTAAAGCATGACAATTTTGTTTTCAATTATCAATCACAACTTCTAACCTACTCTAGTGGTTGAAGGGTTGTTTGTGGATGACAAAACCAGGGTTCGAATCTTGCTATTGGCAAAAATTTTAAATATTTCCGAAATTTTACATTGCTTTATGAATGCCATGTCATCGTTGAGGTGGCGTTGAGTCACTAAATCATATTAATCCAGTCATAGTTAGCCCCGTATATAGGTTATATATATATATAGAGTAAGGATCAAATGAGAAGAATAACTAAAATGAGAATGATGAGAAGAAGCCACAACCACACATTTCAGATGCACCTACAAAAATGAACGCATCTCCCTTTAAACTTCTCCCTCCTATTTGAAATTTGTGGCTAGAAATCCTTCTTATTCTTCTTATTTTAGTTTTTCTTCTCACTTGATCCATTTCCTATATATATATATATATATATATATATATATATAGATTTGTGTTCATGTGGTGAACACTTTAAAATAGACTACAATAGGAACCAATGAGATGTTTACACCTAACCCTTAAAATATAACTACAATTAAAATTAAAAGATTAATCAAAAGGGTATTTCCGTAATTTGAGTTTCCTCCATTCTCTCCGCATCCTTTGACCAAAATGACTCTCTTCATTTCATCTAAAAGAATATCACGTCTCTTTTTTTCCCTAGCATCTATAAACCGTGCCCCAAAGAATCAATTAGATGGTTTCTATATATTTTAGCACTAAAAACCTTTAACCATATTTTTTTCCATATATTCCTTAATCTATTTCGACTGTCTGTTGATCGACCACATCTTCGAAACACACGCCCACCACCGCCGAAATCTGGTTAAGAAACTCTAGCCTCCGCCGGGATCTGTGTAACTTTTTCATATCGGTTACATCTTCAATCGTGTCGGAATCGTGTTATCGAACTCCACGAAAAAGGCTTACCACCTCCGCCGCAAGTTTTTGAATATGTCATCCCAATTAAAGCTTAGCATGAGCCTTCTAAGAAGAAGCTGTTGTGTGTTCCATTGGCTAGGCGTGACCTTGGCACCAAGGATCCAAAAGGCTAACGTCTGACAAACCACTTAAGTTATTTTTTTTGTCAATTTTGATTTTAGGAAATTCAAAATGTTATGGATTGGTGGTTTTAGCCTGTAGTATTATTTGTAATACGGATCAGGTTTTGTAGTTCCATGTTTACATAAAAGGATCACAATATGTTGTGTGGTATCATGTAAAGTGACACAAAAATTAGGATGTGTCATAAATGTGTCTTTATAAATGTATCAAAAATGTCAAAAATTAGGATGCGTCACAAAATGTGTCAATAAATTAATGCCTTTATAAATGTGTCAAATATGTGTCACAAAAAATAGGATGTGTCACTAAAATGTATTAAACAATTTAGTGTGTCACTATAAATATATTAAAAAATTAAATGTGTCACTATAAATGTGTCATAAAAATTAGGACGTGTCATTAAAATGTATTAAACAATTTAATGTGTCACTATAAATATATTAAAAAAATTAAGATGTGCCACAAAATGTGTCAAAAAATAACATAATAAACATAATGTGTCACTATAAATCAATTAAGATTTTGTAGTGTGTCATTATAAATGTACTAAAATTTAAATGTGTCATTATTTATGTATTAAAAAGAAATATGTACTAGTAACATAAATATATCCATGGTTTATATGAGAAAAATATAACTGAGCACAATTTCTTTAAAATTGGTTGGTTAAACAGATGTATTACGTGTAAATTAACAAAGAAAATGTAACAGGTAAATTAAAAATAAAAACAAAATTCGTCCATATTTATAGCACAAATTGATGGTGGAATGACAAATTGATGGTGGAATGAAACTGAACATGCTTATATGTCATTATTAAATATCTCTTCACAATGCCATTAGTTTTTCATTTTATTACAATTAAGCCACTTATCAAGTTAGATTTGATCTTGATTCATCAAGCTTGATCTAATGACTTACAAGTGTACTTATTGTTTTTCATTTTAAAGTGTTTACCACGATAACGTCTCTCTCTATCTCTCTCTCTCTCTCTCT